>JAUBNW010220778.1:0-11685 GCA_032357565.1 Desmognathus valtos | reverse complement strand
GTGCCCAGGAGCAGGATCTCAGTCTTCTCCCCGTGTAGCGCAAGATGGTTTTGCGCCATCCAGGTCTGGATGACTGCATAAGTTTCCTGAATTAAAGTCGAGTCTGTAGAGTAGTTGCCTGAAAGAGGGAAGTACAGCTGGGTGTCATCAGCATAGTTAGTAAAGCCGACACCCAGCTGTACCAAAGTATCGAAGAGGGGACGGGTGTAGGCATTATACAGGGTAGGGGAGAGACATGCACCCTGTGGCACCCCTCTAGGCTAAGGAGCAGGAACGGCAGAATGAGAGCCAGAGAAAACACGTACAGTGCGGTCCGCAAGAAAAGAGCCAATCCAGTCCGCAGCTTGATCAGAGAACGCAAAGCTGGAGCGGAGCCTATCAGTGAGAAGTTTATGATCGACGAGATCGAAGGCCGCACTGAGATCAAGTAGGAGAAGGAGGACGGGTTTGCCATCGTCTATGATCTGGCCGATGTTTTTTAAATCTAATAGGGCGGATTCAGTTCCTTGATGTTTACGAAATCCAGATTGTTTCGGATTTAGCAGATTGTGGAATTCCAAGAAACACTGGGTTTGCTCGTATGCAATAAGATCGAGGATTTTTAATAGGAAAGACACATTCGTAATTGGCCTATAGTTGGCCGGGTTTTCAGGGTCTAGGTTAGCTTTTTTTAGGAGGGGAGTGATCCAGGACTCCTTTAGACAACAGGGCACGCGAGAAGCCTTAAAAGAGGAGTTTACGAGATTGGAGATGAAAGGAGCCAAGAAATCTGCGGATTTCTGAATAATGCCTGCAGTGAAGATGTCGCCCTTGTATGCAGTGGGTTTCATTTTTTTGATAATGATACTGACATCAGCTGAAGAGACTGGTTTGAAGCAAAATTTAGGTATAGTACAGGTGCCATAGAGGTCCACAGCCAGAGATGAAGCAGGTTGGGAAGAAGGGAGATTGAGAGTGATCAGTTTTGCTTTAATCCTACTAACATGGTTTTCAATTTTAGACAGCAGTGCCTGTTGGATTTTTTGACACCAAGAGTCATCAATGGTGCAAGAGAGGGGGACAGAAGAGGGATCTTCCAGCTCTTTAACAATTTTGAAGAGCTCACGTGAGTCGGAAGAGGCAGCCGCAATCCGGTTATTAAAATAATCGGTTTTGGCCTGAATAATGGATTTTTTGTAGTAGTCTGGCCCATGTGTCATTTTCAAAGCAACTGGAGCTAAATTAATGACATTTTGGTACTATTTTAAAACCTCTGCGGTACTATAAAACTGCTCTCTATATTATTTTATATATGTCTAAAAATGACTATGTCTTGATTTCTAAACCTCTCTTATATTTCGAGTTACACCCCTCCTCCCCCACCTCCCCCTCCTCTCACTTCCGCTCATAGTCAAATGCAAATTGGTCTAGATCAGGCTGTGCATGTGGGCAAAAGTGAAAAATGTATTCATGTAAAAATTGGCCAGTTTTGTTTCTCACTTAATAACTTCACCAAATCTTCATGGTTTTGCACAAAACTTCCCCAGAAAGTCACAAGTCGTTCATAGTTCAGATTATTTGAGTTTGGTGAAGATCTGTTGAATGGCTCAAAAGTTGTTAGCAAAACTCATATTCAGCCTCACCATAGTGAATTGGACTTACCTTAATTATATAGGCATTACTGTGCCCAAGGTGCGTGCGCACACACACACACAAACACACGCGCACACACACACACGCACACACACACACACACACACACACACACACTTTACTTTACCAAAGAGGTTTTCCATCGCGCTTGGTTAACTCGAATGTTCTGTAAAAAGACAGGCACCAAAGAAGTTAAATGCTATATTTATTAGTGATTGACACAACAAGGAAACACAATATGGCGCTTCACTAAAACCCAGTAGGACACTAGCATATGCACCAAACGACACCCAAAACAACACATCATAGGTAACACTCAACACACCATTGAACTGGCACCCGTGACAACATAACAGTGGCTCACAGAAACAGTCCCCAATATAGCACAATAATTAATTTCAAATTCATGAAATTTCACTACATAAAAATTATTAGAGTCTTTCAGCATCTATTGGCTAGATAATTGATGTTACATTCATTACTTTGTAGTGTTTGACAAACAAGCTATTTCTGAGTCACCATCAAACCATGTCTTCAAGTTCACATCCTGGTGAATGTCTCACCTTCACAGAATTAATCAGGCTGAAACACGTGATTTGGACACGGGGCTTGTTTTACTGTTTTGAAATTTTGTCAAGGCAATGTTTTTTCCTGTCTTGTGAATAAATTAATATGCACAATTTGCGAAGTGAGGTAGTTTATTTTTGATACAAAAATAAAGAAAGTCATTGATTATTAGCAGACACCTGGTTTGTGTGAGGAAGCAGCACTAATCAAATAATGTGGACAACTCAAGATGGGATGTCATGGAGTCCCAACACAACATGATATGGCTAATCAACATGACATGATACTGTAACACAACACTGGCATCCAGCAATGGCACCCAACATGATATAACACTGATACCAGCCCGCAACATAACAAAACACAAGCATCCAAAACTGCATGACGCTATTATCCAAATTGGCACAAATCTGCTACTAAAACTCAACATGGCACCCACAAACAACGTGACACTAGCAGTCAACCTGGCATGGCACAGACACCCAACATGACATGACATTCACCAATAAAATATGACACCGGCACCAATCACAGTTCAGCACAAGAACTAATACAATGCAATTGAGCATGAAGCACAACATGGCCCTGGAAGGAAACACGGCCCAGCACTGGTGCCCAACAAGGCACAGCACTGACACCCAACAGAACACAACACTGGAACCTAACATGATGTGAGACTCAAAATGAAGAGACACTTGCATTCGAAACAATATAAAACTGGCGCCCAACATGACATAACACTGGCAACAAAATCGACACAACAATGGAATCGAATATGACACTGCAATGGCACTCAATTCGAACATTTTGTGGTGGTGACAATGGTAATGGCGCTGATGAAGGTGAGAAGGAAAGCTCAGTTTGAGGGTAATGTGCAGTAAGTGGCACCTTGACTACCGCTCAGTACTTTCAGAATTTCAGCAGAATTTTATTTGGCGCAATAAAAAAGATTTTAAATAATATGACTGAAAATAAAAACATAACATAACACAGCACAACATAACAGGCTGTGGGTTGAATCGCTGGAAATATTTTCTCATAAGAAGGGGAATGGCGTTCTCCCAGGACTTAGATGCACTGGCCCAGTCTCAGGTGCAATAGACCTGTACCCAGACGTAGGGTGGGTACAGGTCATAGACGTAGGGTGGTGTTTGGTTGGGAGCAGCCATTTTGGTGCGTTGATTCTACTAATCTCTGTTGTACTGGAGCTAACAGGAAATGAGAAAACAGACATTGATTCTGTGAAGGATCAACAACAGCAGATGGTGTATACTGGTTTACAAGGAAATAGCGATATTTCATCTAAAAAAACTGGTGAAAGGTCAACAGAAATCTGTCAATCGGCTTCTCTGGGGTTCCTTTTCTGCCCCAGGTGTTGCTGCTTTAAATGCATTATCCTGTCAGAACAATGCAGATGTCCTGGTTCCATGAATAAAAGCAACAAGAAAAAATGTGCAGCATTGAAAAAACTTACCAGAAAAACCACATGAACCTATTGCTGCTCACGATCTGTGAATGTTGTCACCCAAAAAAGATGCACGTTCACAGATCAGCTAAGGTGAGGTGCACAGGATTCCGTTATGGCTTTTACAGTCCCATGCTGCCAACAGTGAGGACGGACCCCCACCCCTTCGGCAGACAAGGCTTCTTTCACTGTTCTGTGTGAGCTTTTTTTCATATTAGATAATGATAATGTGGGGGTTCCCTGGCAGAGGCCCAGCTGCAGGCCCTGCTTTCTCTTCCACCCCCAACAAGCACACGAGAGGCCTGCATCCACACCTCTCCATCACAACGAACAGTCCCATCCTTCCCCTTCAGCTTCACTAACGGCCTAACCCCACTACGACTCAAAGCCCCACCATTCCCCTGCCATAACTAACAACCCCATCTCTCCCCTATCCAACTAACAGTACTCCTCCAGGGCCACCAATAATGGCACTATTCCCCACTTTGCTAATACTTACTGCAACATTCACCTCGCCCCCCACAGATACACAGAATGCCGCTAGGTGCGAGGACCCTGCAACTTCATCATCATTGCGTCCTTGCATCCAACGGCATTCAAAGCGCGTCTTTTCCACTGTGACATCTTTTCTTGTATCCTTCACTGGAGGCTCAATACAAGGATGTAAAACAGGGGTTCCAGAGTGCTACATCGGCCTTTACACAGTTCAAGAGTGAGTGACAAGCAAGGCCAGGATTCCCGAGACTCTCATGAACGAGTTTCTGGGTTACGTGAGGCGTAGGAAGCGTGAGCACTGTGTGCATGGCCGTGCTTTCCAAGTAGTGCTTACACTGATGTGCAGTGCAAAAGGGGTTTTTGTGCTTTGACACAGTATAAGAGAAATTCTTTTGAGGCAGTGCGGGGATATTAGAGGGGTTTTGCTTGGCTTGGGCACAGTTTGAGATGGGCAGGTCATGGCTGGACCAGGGTTCACAGGGATTGTGTTGAATGATGTGCATTTCAAGAGCACATGCTTGGAGAGTCTGTGTGACCATGCCCAGACAGCAGTCATGGTGCAGGGCTGGTTGGTGCGTTTGAAATGTCACACTGGAACGCCTGTCAGTAGACACATGCAGACCCAAGACTGATGGGGATGATGGGCTATTGGCAGAAAAGCGAGTGGTTTTTGCATTTGCATGTTTTGAAAGCACTTCAAAGCCAGTAGGCAAAGTTTTATATGCGCTGTAATAAAAGAATTTATTAATTCCTTCATTTATTCATTCATTCAAGATGAAAGAAGAGATTTGAACATATAACATAAAGAGTTCTTTGATTTAGAACACAAACACTGATAAACAAGGGAATGCCAGAAATAGTGCACTGAGTGGGTACGCGGTGCAGCTTCCAATGAGTAGGTCCAGTATCTACTGTCCCAGCATTGGCTGTGCAGAGAAACAGAAATTCGTATGGATGAGATCATATCAGTTAATTTTAGTGGGAACCACGTTCTTTCTGGCAAACAATTTCAAGACCTTCAGACGCCCCCTGTAAACTTAGTTGTGAATGCCATATGGTCTTTCCCAGGAGAGTGATGATCTCTGGTGCTCCTCCTGAATCTGAAAAATGTGTACACTCACTTTTTATACAATCTGCTACAGGGAGATCCCATGTATGCTCAAAATAATTGGAACAACCTCTACTTGTGTATACTTAGAAGATGCTGTCATGTGGCTAAGGCACTCACTGACATCCCCAGTTGTAAAGCAAGCAGAGCCACTGGTGATTTTACAAAGTACCAGGGGATTGAGATTGCATGACTGGGAGCAGCTGCACCTCCCAATTATGGGGCCAAGCCACCATTAGGTACCCATGAGCTATGCGCACATGGTGGGGTATATGTGACCCATACAAACAGGTTGTGGCTGCAAGTAGGAACCAGGCCTACTTTGCCTTTCTATCACTGCACCCATTCAGCATGCCTGCAGAGGGTTTGCAGGAATTCACTGTGAGCTATGAAGGAATGTGTTCTACACTCAGCCATATGTTTCTCTGGTTCCAGACGGATTGGGGTAAATGTGCCACGTACGGGCCCGTCATGTTGAAGCGAAGAGCCTGTACTTTTACGTAGCAAACTTGAATTTTCATAGTAATTGGGCAACTTCAGGGGGATTTCACCCCATGCATCCCCCACTTCCCAAGCATACATAGGGCTATAAATTGCAAGGGGGGTTTACCCCCTGAATCCCACCTTGAGAGCCCAGACGGTGTGCAAAATAACAGAATGTCCAAAAATGTAAAAAAGAATTTGCAGGGCGGTTGCACTCCACTGCACTCTTTGCACACACTAATGTTAGGCACTTCCAGGGGCTAGTACTGTGTTTTGTAGTCAAAAGATGTAAAAACCAACCAACTCATCTCAATTCTGTTTCAGATTTATAATGTTTTCAGTGACTCCCTCAGCCTCTACTCCCATCACTGCCAGAATTAAGGGGATTAAAAAGGCCCCAGTTTCACTTTAGGTTCTCTGCCAAAGTACATCCACATGGGCACAAATGTTTTTTTCCCTATGCTCATTTTTATTTTTGTGCATAGTTACAGCTCGGTTATTGTGCTTATCAGGCCTCGCCGAATTTCTTGTAAAAGCACACAGCTGTCTGTCCTCTCAACGCGCATGTGTGTGTTGTCACCAACCGTGTTCAGTTCACTGAATGCAAATGTACCGATGCAATGTAGACTTGGTTGTTGGTGTTGATGAGTCAAACTCACCTAGCAGGGAGCATGTGAAAATGAAACTGGATAAAGTGCATGGATCACCCTGGAGCCATGTTTTGTATATTTACATGTCTGGTAGCAACAGGTTGATCTCAGCTTAGCCTACCTGAACGGGCATCTGCTGGAAAGGGCTTTATAAAGAGGCAAGCATGCCTGCTACAAAAATTAATACAATATTAACACATACATGAAACAACTAGTTGCCCCTATCTCTGTGGGGAGGTAGATACTACCAAACTGGCCTAATATTCAGGAAGCTCAGCAACAGAGGCATCAACATCCATGTATATCAGTGAATGCAGTGGAAATCGTCTGCATAGCAGTCCGCTGGAGCCCTGGGACCTTGGACTTCCTCTCCCTCAGTACAGGGGAATTCACAAATAATCCTCATAATTTACATCCTGACAATAAAGGACTTTAGATTTAATTTGTGCTACAAGAATTTCCTTCTACAGGAAGCTTCTATAGTCTCTGAGGTGGGACCTCTGCAGGAGTATCTCTCTCCATTTCAGTTACCCAGACAGGATCGCTCTGCCAGACTTACAATGTCAGCCAGCCTATACCACTCCACAATATTGATCTAGTGACTGTCTATCACAGACTGTCAACTTCATAAGACAACACCTATGAGACAATTCAAAGGTTCGCTGCCAATGTAACGTCTTCTAATAATTCTTTAGTAACGGTACCTATCTTTGTGGAGCCAACTGTGGCTATAAATACTCCCAATTCCATTTCTGCCATTGAATCCTACACTCTCACATCAATCCCGTCAGATGTAATCACAACCAAATACGATCATCACTCACCAGTGAAAACTGATACATCTCGTATAATACATCAACCCACTCATTGTAGAGATAATCCTCTTAGTCAAATCTCTGCTTCGAGCTCTTATCAAATGTCTACATATATCCCAGATCTAGACCTCAATTTTGCTGTGCTCCCTCCTGAATCCATTATAAATGGTAATCCTGTTGATACTTTACGTACATCTCACATTACTACTGTAGGTCCCAGTCCTGTTAAGGATTCTGGCTTTGTGACCAACCTTGCACCTACTACTTCAGAGGAATACAAAATACCATCCAAACTGAAGTTTGTCCTACTCAATACGTGGTCACTTGCAAAACACCATACGGAAATCAATGATTACATTCTGGCAAATGACATTGATCTGCTGGCGTTAACTGAAACATGGCTTAATGATACTACCGGCCCTGCACTTGCACTGGCCACACCTCCTGGTTATTGTACTATTACAAAAAACCGCACTGATAAATAGGGTGGTGGAGTTGCTCTTATCTTTCGTGACTCTTTAGTAATACACGAAGCAACACCAGTTAGCCTTAGCATGTGTGAATTCCTTCATGCCAAAATGTTGGTCAACCCTACCACCACCATCAACCTCTTTCTATTGTACAGACCCCCGCAGCCTATGCCCATGTTTGAAGAAGAGCTGAAAATAATTCTATTGCCTCTCCTGAAATGCTCCACAAAAGCTATCTTATGTGGAGACTTCAATTTTTGGCTCAACAATCCTTCTGACTTACATGTACAGTCCCTGATATCAACCATCAATGACCTAGGTTTTTCTACCCACTCCTTTGGCCCCACACATCGCGAGGGAAACTCCCTCAATTGGATATGCAATTTCATTCTATCTATTCAGAATATTTATACTGCGCCATGCGCTTGGTCAGACCATTTTGCCATTTGTGCAGAGATCCCAGCCCACATACCTCCCTCTAAAAAATCCAAACCTGTAGTTTTCTCTCGTAAATTCTCTAACATCAACTGTGATACTATTTCACCACTACTTATTTCTGCTATTGACTCTACATCCACAGCTAATACTGCTGATGAACTAGCTTCCATATACCTAAAATTAATCACCAAGTCAGTGGAATCTCTAGCACCTCTTAAGAGGCGGCATGCTCCTCCTCTATGCAAAAAACCACTGATCTTATCTCCTAGCATTATCCAACTAAGAACTAATAAACGTAAAGCACATTGCCTATGGCAAAGAACTAAAGCTCCTGAAGATAAAATAGCCTACAGAACTTCTGCTAGGCTATTCAAGGAGGCAATAATTAATGCTAAAAAACTCCATTTTGACAACCGTATAACTGAGGCTAGCTCAGACTCTCGAGAAATTTTTAAAATCCTGAGAGAGCTCGAAAGCCCTGACGTAAAGCCCCCTGATTCCACCATCAAGGATAAAAACTGGTGCCTGCAAATTCAAAATGCTTTAATGCATAAAGTGGCCAAACTGAAAAAAAACCCATTAAACTCAAACGTGATGGTCTTACCCAGCTGTTGACGAACCCCACCACTTCTCCCAGACATTTGAACCTTTCAGCTTCTCCATGGTCACCGAGGCCGAGATGAGAGATATCATAGCTGCCCTTAAGCCCACTTCATGTAAGGGCGATGTATGTCCAGCTACTGTTATTAAGGAATGTGCCCCCGTGCTGGTGCCACTCATCACCAGATTTGTTAATACCTCCTTTGCCACTAACACTGTTCCTGTCGGCATTAAACAATCCTGGATATCACCACTCCTTAAAAAACCATCATTGGATCCATCTGTCGCGACTAATTACAGGCCAATAACTAATGTGCCATTCCTTATGAAGATCTTGGATAAGGTGGCCTATATTCAAATACAACGTTACATTAATGAGAACAACCTGTTGAGTATCCGCCAGTCGGGTTTCCGGGAGGGCCACAGCACTGAGTCTGCGCTGCTTGACCTTAAATCTAGTCTCCATCAGATTGTGGACAGGGGTCAGGTGGGGCTGCTTATGCTGTTGGACCTCTCGGCGGCCTTTGACCTGGTTGATCACGACATCCTAATCTCTAGATTACGATCATTCTTCAATTTTTCAGACGAAGCAGCAGACTGGACACTTTCCTTTCGTAGGGACCGTTCGGCCAGGGTTTTCTGGCAAGAAGAAGCCGCAGACCCAGTTCCACTCACATGTGGCATCCCACAGGGCGCTTGTCTGTCGCCCCTGTTGTATAATATATTCACAGGTCCTCTATTTGACCTTTTGGATCACCAGAACATCCTATACACAAACTATGCCGACGACACCCAGGTCGTTTTGCATATGACCGGGGACTATGGTACAGATACTGCTACAGTAAACAAAACTTTCACCCTAATCCAAGACTGGATGGCCCGGAATGATTTGGCATTAAATGACTCGAAAACAGAGCTACTCCTAGTTGGATCTCAATATAAGCTTAAGAATCTTTCCTCAAGCTATGAAAAGTTTCTAATAGCTGACTGTCCTATCCCAGTTGTGGATAAAGTTAAAACCCTGGGAGTTATTCTTGACGCTTCTCTGACTATGAGAGCACACGTCAACTATCTCTCATCCTCAGCGTCTTACTATATTCGTCTTTTCCACCATATTCGACCTTTTTTGTCTAAAACTGCCTGTGCCACAGTGGCCAGAGCAATAGTTGGGGCCAAAATTGACTACTGTGGCAGCCTTTTAGGCGGAACTTGCAAATATAATATAGACAAGCTGCAAATTCTCCAGAACTGTGCTGTCCGTGCCGTGACAGGTCTGAACAAGTTTGATCATGTCTCTGACGCCCGTAGAGATCTGCACTGGCTCCCAGTCAAGACACGCATTCACTTCAGAATTCTTATGATAACTCATAAGACTCTATTTGGCAAAAACCCACAATATCTCAAAGAAAGACTTACCTTGCATCCGGAATCCCGGACTTTGAGGTCCAACAACTCCAACCTCCTCCTGATTCCCAGATTTAAGCTTAAGACTGGAGGCGGCCTCTCTTTTGATTATATTGCCCCCTCAATGTGGAATGCCATCCCCCCTGATATCAGACTAGAAAAGAATTTTGTCAGATTTAAAAAACGTCTTAAGACCCTGCTATTCGTCTAGACTGATCCGTATGGCCACTTTCTTCTGATCAATGTGATTGTTTGTCTTGTCCTATTTGTGCGCCCTGATGCCTACGGGTTTGCTGGCGCGTTACAAATTCCGAGATAAGATAAGATAAGATCATTTATCATGATGGGCGATTTGAATTTTCATTCCACTGACCCATCCAACAAACAAGCACTTATTTTTCACGACCTTCTCTCTGATCATAACATCATCATTCAGAATAACGCCCCTACACACAATAAGGGTAACTGTCTGGATCTGTTCCTGACTCATGGTACATCTATTATCGATCCTATCACATATACACTCCCCCTCCTAGACCACGCTTTGGTGGCTTGCTTAGTCCTGCCTTGGGTAGCCGGGCTGCCAGTGCGACCCAACCCCCACACTCATCTTTCAGTCATTGCTCGAAGGAGGTGGGATTCGCTTACCACCGAATCTGCACTTGGTTGGAATCCCACCCCACTACAGTTGAGGAGGCATCCTCAGACATTAACATTAGTGCGGAGCACACTGTAGCCAGTTGCAAAGAATGATTGATGACATCTGCCCTTCACAGTCCAAACCCTCACGCTCCCCTCAGCATCTGAGGAATCGATGGTTTAGTCCTGACCTTCTCCATCTGAAGCAGCAGAACTGCCAAATTGAGCTGAAGTGGAGAAAATCTCTCCGCCCCTTCGACAAGGAGACTTATAAGGCTCACGACCTACTATATAAGCAGGCCATACAATCAGCAAAGGCAACCTATCTTGCAAGCTGCATTGAGGCTGCCCCCAATTCCACCACGGAGTTATTCAAACTAGACAGATAATTCTCACTTCCCGTTCAGGCATCTGTCTTTAAAGTAGACATAGGCACATGTGAAAACACAATCGCCTTTTTTGATGAAAAGACCATCAAATTAAGAAAGACCATTGCAGATGGCCACAAGGGTCCACTTATGGTCCACTGACTCCGGCCCTCCATTCTCCACCTCCTTTGATGAGTTTTGCAGAGGTTGATCATGCTAAAGCACGTCAGGTGCTGGGGTCTATTGGCCCTTCATCGTCGATTCTCGATCCTTTACCAACACAGGTGGTTAAAACCATTGCACCTGTTTTGATCCCGGCCATCGCTGATCTTCTTAATCTCAGTTTTTGGCAGGGACAGATAGCTGATATCTAGAAGTGTGGAGTCATTACTCTCCTATTGAAAAAAGCAGACCTTGATCCCGAGATTATAACCAATCTCCGTCCAGTTTCCCAACTTCGACTCATGTCTCGTCTAGCTGAGGCCCTTGTGGGTCCTCAGCTTCACCATCTTTGTGAGACGAATGATATCCTTCATGATATGCAGTCTGGC
>JAUBNW010220777.1:0-18540 GCA_032357565.1 Desmognathus valtos | reverse complement strand
CTGTAGGCTGAGGGGAGAGAGTTAATTTAGATCAGGGACAGGATGGGGACATACCAGGCTACATATGACTTACATGGGGCTACAAAGTGGACCATGGACAGGACAGATAGAAAACAGGGCAGACATATAGGTTAGTACAGGGAGGGGGAAAGTCAGGGTTAACAAGTGATGTTGCCAGTTAGGGGTGCACGGGTTCATTCATGGTTGTTGATGGGTGGTGGGATGACACTTGTTGGAGAGTAAGAGGGGTCTAGGGATGTGCACTTCACAATAAAGGGTGTTAATTGCATGAACATGATTGTTGAGTGTTCTGTACAGTTCAGATGCACTCAGGTGAATACATTGTGTGTCAAAAGGTCTCTGAGCTCAGCAGCTTGTGGTACAGGTTGTTCACCACTGTTATCTTCATCTGAATCAGAGCTATCTCCATTGCTTTCCTATCCTCAGGCATATCATCTGGGAGTGGCATCTGTCTATCAAAGGCTAGGTTATGTAGGATATAGCATGTTGTGATGAATTTCCCCACCCTGTACATCAGTGCATCACTAGTCTGGTATAGGTACCGGAAATGTGCCTTTAACAGGCAGAAGTTCCATTCTAAGATGTTGCGTCTTTGCATGTGTACACAGTTGCATTGGCATTGGCCCCTGGTAAGTGGCCTTCTCACTGGAATTTTCAGCCATGAACACTTAGGATATCTGCCATCACCTGCAGAGAGAGGATGATATAGTAAGTCATTTTTGCTGGTATATGTGTGCAGTCTGTTCTCTCTGTATGTCATCTATTTAAGGTGTAAAACTTACCCAGGAGACAGTTGTCGGGGGGGAAATGTTTCCATGTACTCAGGTAGATGGCTATTTCTAAATATCCATGATTCGTGACAGGAACCGGGAAAACAGACATACCACCTGCACATTCATGGTTAACTGAGACTTGAGGTTCCGGTATGCCTGCTCATGTGCCTGCGGTAGTACAATTGGCACATGGGTACAGTTTATGCAGCCATTCAAGTTGGGGAATTGGGCAATGGTATGGAACTTTGTTTTCATTGCAAAGGGCTACCCTTTGCCAGGCTTTTGTTCTTTCTAGGATTCGGTACTGCAGTGCCTTTTTTACCGGCCTGCCCAAGGGGAGGTGCGCCAACCTGCAGAAACTTCAGAACTGGGCAGTTCTTGTGGTCATAGGACTTGGCTGGTGAGATCATATGTCAGATGCCAGACGTAGCCTGGACTGGCCGAGGGTGGAGGACCAGATCAGACTCAAAGGTTTGTGCATTTTGTGGCGAGCACTGCCCAACCAAAAATATCTGGATTGAAAGTAGATTACTACTGCATTTTTACCAACATTGAAATGGTCTTTAAATCACCTTTAAATCTGATGTAGCCTATCTGTAGTTGAATGATTGAAATGCTCTTACTTTTGGCTTCATGCACCCGAAATATGCTAATTAGCAATCCTCCTTATTTTAGGAGTTTAAATCAATCCAAAAACAATGGCAAAAACGATAATCCTCAGAAAATTCCATATAAATCCACATGGATTGAAGTTCTCTTACTTTTGACTTCATGTATCCGAAATATGCTAATTAGCACTCCTCATTATTTTAGGAGTTGAAAACAATCCAAAAGAAATGTAAAAAATATCAATCCTTCAGAAATCCTATAAAATTCCCTGCAAATTATTTTTAACATAAATGTAGGTTAATACGCCAGAAAGAAAGCATTTGTTAAGTCGTTAAAACCAATGTCAATAGAATACAAATTATAATCACCCAAAATTTGTATGGAAAGTACATGCATTGTTGCCATTACTTTCATATATTGTAAATATACCAATTAACAATTCATACAGTTATAACAGTTACAAGAAACAACAATATCATTTTATTTAAAATAAAAGATTGATCTAAATCCTATAATCGTTTCATTTCATGGCAAGCCTCAAAATAAATATATACTTAGCTTTTCAAATGTAACAATTCCTTCAACTAGTTGAAATGCTTAATTTATTCAGAAATTCGCCTTATCTATCAGTATTTTAACATTAACTCTTTTAAGAGTTGAAAATTACGGGCGTACTGCATTTGCAGTATGTGTGTATTTTTTCTATTTCAGCTGCAGTTACACTAACCAAAAGTTACCAGCTGCTGTACCATTTCAGCTGCAAAATTCCACTATTGCTGCTAATATAATACCCTATTGTGATCAAATTTAAGGTAATTGAAAAAATAAAAACAAACAATGACATTTTCATGTTATAAACATTCAGTTAAATAATCTTGCAAATGTTACATGCTCTTTAAGGTTGGGGGTCAAATGGATGTCCACTTACCTTTCAGCTGTGTACATTTGATGATTAGCAATTTTAAACACTGCCTCTGAATTCTGAGGCCAAGTTACAAGCATATGGAGGCAAATGTTGACCAAAACTGTAGGCCAACGTAAGCTGTAATTAGCAGATAAGGAGAGAACACACATTATATCTTGGCATAAGAGAATGAATTCAATTAATCTATTTCAAGTGACAGGTTACTAGAAAATAACAATATGCTAAAAGTGATGACACACACACACCTCTTTAAAGGTATGGACACAAAACCCTGCGAATAAATACAGGCCCCTGAGAGTCTTCAAACTCACACCCATGTCACAGACTTACAACACCTGTTGCGAGTGTCCAATTGTGTGGACAGACGTTCAACAACTAAAAGTGATGTTGTAATGACAGCAGTGAATGGCAAAAAACCAAGCAACAAACATTGCAACTAACAATGTTTTAACTTAAAACTCGATTATGAGGTAACAAATGTATTACAAGTCTGAGTTCTTTCTAGATTTGTCATCTCTATGAACATTATAAACACTTAATAGAAACAATGCTGCTTTCCGAAAACAGCCTTGTGATTCTGAAGGCCAATTTTTTGGATTTTGAAGCCACAGTGCAGGGCAAAAAATAATGCCAACGTAGGAAAAGTACTTGCCCAGTAGTTGCAATATTCCTCACCAGGCTGTCATTGGTAGATTGTGAGCTTTCCCCTTAAAAGTGAAAAATCATAATTTCCTGTTGTAATGTAAGAACACACCTATGCATTTTGGAATTCAACAGAAAGTTCAAGTGGGATCAACATTTATCTTAGTTTATTTTATTAATTTATTAATTGCATTTGTTAGTGCCCAGGCCCTAGGGTATTGTAACAACAGTAGTAAGTGTAGTAAAAGCAAAACCGTGAATGATAATAACTTAAAGGAGAACTCCACTAATGGAGTTCTCCATAAAATAAGCCCCCCCCGCCAGCGCCCACCACTCCCAGCACGTACCTTTTGAAAGCTGCGCCGGCAGCATGTATTTCATTATTGAAATATCGGTTGCGGCGACTGCCCTTCCCCGCCATGGCCGCTCAAAAGGCTTCCGCAAACGTCAGCAGCGTTATGCTGCTGACGTTGTGCGTAAAGTCTATGCCGCAACTTGTATGCACTTTGCATACAAGTTGCGGCCTATATATATAGAGCAAATGCACAGTTTAAGGCTATCCTTTGCCCAAGGTACGGTCATCACATCACATTCACCAATCAATCCCGTCATTACAACACCTATACCAAACACCAGACACATCACATATTGCAGTACATCATATACAGTTGGCCAACATATATGCAAAGGTTAGCAATATTCAGAAATTTAGTTGCATACAAATATACCTACAGACGCGTACAATGTGCACTCACACACACTCATACTTTTACGGCTATATATAATGAGAACCTTTCGAGGGTTTTTCTAATGAAGTAAAGAATATACTTACATGCATGAACTGGATGTGAAAAATTATGGCTTCCCATAGATATCTATTAGAGGTTAGCTAAACACTAATAGAGTAAAATCAAAACAAATGTGTTTGACAGTGCTCCGGTTAAATTTACTGTTTAATACTCTTGGGTATGTATGTTCTCAAGATGTGCCTTACCTTGAATTTCAGCTATGACTGCATCCCCTAAATGTATTACCACCAACTCATATGCAATCATTGCTCACCATAAATAAATCCAAATGTTGCTGCATGGACATAGTGCAGCATTTTGTGATGGCACCGAGCTTGACATTTCAGTTAGCTGAGCACTTGGTGTCAGGCAATGTGCTGCTACAGCAGTGTGGCTCCATGTGGCAGGCTGTTACATTGAATGAACAGGAGGGTGTTGAAACTCATTTAAAAAGTCAAATTTCTGCAAGTCTGTTAACATTTGTGGACCTTTCTCTACATACTGTCTAAACAAACAGAGCTTAAACTTTGGAAAGATATAGTTGGCATCCACCAGTGGTATCAAGAGTACAAATCATATACAAAGCTTTCAAACGTGTGTTGCATTGTATACGTTTAATAAAAAGGACTAATGGTAAACAAGCCCCGTCACTAGTTTCCAATTTAATCACACTTGCCTTCAGGACAAAGGCTGTACCTTGGCTGGAATGGCAGTGATGGAAACAAGCACTGGGAATGTCATTAGTTTTCTGAGTGCAGATATATAGTTTGTGGTTGGCAACTGCATTGCAAAAGCAGAAAACAAAACAGAAAATGAAGATCAACGAAAGAACAGTTTTACATTGCATTGTTAAAGCAAAATAAATAAATAATTAAGTTCAAGACCTATACCAGTGGTTCTCAAACATTTTCATACTGGGACCTACTAAGCAACAAATATTTCTGTCGGGACCCTTTTGACTTACAGATAATTCAATTGGGACCCCACTGAGCGACTTACATTTGAGACCACAACAAATTTTATTTTTTTTATTTCACATCCATTTATTGGCATATAAAACAAATAATTTTAACGTTTACCAACCCGGCATGACCTCCTGCAATTTTCCTGGTTCTCAGCCTGTGACCTAAAAAAGGGTCACGGCCTGCAGTTTGAGAACCACTGCCCTATACTAATAGTTTTTACTTTGTGCCTGCATTGATAAAGCAGAAAACTAAAACTAATGTGTAAAGTTTTTTGTTTTGTCATAGGGAATGTATGCCTAAACTTGGAAAATTAACCCCTTAGCTGCTAAGGGTGTTTCCGACTCTTGTGACTGCCAGTGCTGAGCTGTTTTTTATCTGTATGGTGGTGCGCCCGGTTATAGGCCTGTAACTTTTGATTGGCTAGGCCAATCACAGCCATTTTTGGCTCCTTTTCTTCTAAGTGGATAGGCAATCTAATGACACCAAAATGACAGTCAATGGCAGACAATAAACAAGTACGAAGTAAGACAATTTTTAAAAAAAACCTTGAAAGGACATTAGCATGCTTTCCACAGCTGAAGACCATTTTTTTAAGTTAAAGCAACAAGTGGGGCATGGTCAGTGGTCTTCCCAGGTGCATGACCCTTTTTTTCCAGTTTTCAAAGTGGAAATGTTCCAGTGCAGGGATTGAAAAACAAAAACTGGCAATGCCAACTGCTTTTGGTTTATCAAGTAGGAAATATCTGCAAGTAAAGAAGTGGCATGTAAAATATGAAAGATTGAAAGACCAGATATTAAGAGTTTACAGTACCATTTATTTCAGCAATTTTTGCCCAGTGTTTTCCAGGAAAAGGTGGACACCTGCTGAAAATGCTATCTCCTGCACTGTACTCCAGAAATGGCTTCCGGGTCTCCTCAAATGCTCCAGTTTAATAATAGTGCCAGTATTATCCGTCCAGTCAACAAGTGCATAAAGCTGCATTGTGAATTCAGCTGCGAATGAAAATGATAGAAAAGTATATGAGAGCAAATCGCAAACAATAATAATCAGTTCATTCATGCTGAAAAATAGACATGGACTCAAGGAACATTATTACACATAATCATATTTGTGTTTTTCAATTTGGACATTGGGGAGGATAGTTACAAAATGCATCAGAGGTAGCCAAATGAAATCTCGATGGACAGTCTTCATAACACTGCACCTAAGCTAGTGGAACAGTCATTTAACACATTTGGGGCCTGATTACGACTTGCAACAAAGTTGTAAAAAGAGTCGGTAACGGAGTTACCAACGGTTTTTTACAACTTTGTAAACTACCGTCCTAATCACGAGTTGATTAGGACTGTAGTGAATGGAATTGACAGAAAAACCCGTCAATTCCATTCCGGGCCAATTACGAGTTTTTTCTAACTTCCTAGGAAGTTGGAAAAAAATGTCAGAATGACCCAAAATATTACCGTCACGTATAGAGGGGAGGAAAATATTTTAAAATCACCACTGGGGTCCCAAAAAGGGGCTGAATTAACTGTACCCTCCAGCACCCCTTTCCCCCCCCCCAAAAGAGGCCTATTTGGCACTTTTGGGGATGAAATCCTGCACTTACCGATGGTTTTTACAAGCCAAATGGTTTTTACAAGGCAAATGCCCAAAACCGTCGGCCAAGGAAAAATGATCGGTGTTTCCCCATGATTTTTCCAAGGATGACGGTTTTGGGTCAAAATAAGGCCTTTTTTACCAAGTTTAACAGTGTTGGAAAAACCGTCGGCAAGACTTACCGACAGTTTTTCCAACCCAACTCGTAATCAGGCCCTTGTACTGCTTTATTGACTTTAGTGTACTACAGCAGTCTGAGTATTCTACCATGCGAGACATTTTTCTAAAACTGCACACATAATGCAGTACTATTGGCACAATGGACTTAAAGTGAACAGGGGGACAAGGACAGAGCTGGAGATGGAAAACTTGAATGCAAATGTCGTTTTGCCAAAAAGTATATGAATTTGTAGCACACAAATGGAAATAGGCAATGTGAGAAGGGGTTACATGTGGTGGGTGGGTGGGTATTGTTCTGAGAAACAGATTTATTGACTACTATAACAACACATCAGCAAAACAAAAAGTGATGGCTGGACAAGCTAGAAGTAATGAATGCCACTGGGAGCACCTCCTAAGGCCGCCACCCGGACCCTTGCCAATCCCCCATTCACGCCGTGCACAGGGCCACCAGTCATCTCCACCCAGCTCACTCAGAATTCCAGGTATCAAAATACAATTTACTAAATAGGCAACCAACTCACCTTGGTGTCTGTTCTTTCAGTTCAAAATCAGAGGCCAAAAATGTGGCCCTCTCCGGAAGCACCTTATATTCGATGGCTGCAAAATATGTAATGTTTCATTACTTAAGTAACATTCAGTTAAAATAAAATTATAAAAACTGATGGCGCTGCCTAGCCATTCCCAGTGTTCACAGTGCTTGTCTTTATTAATAAGGTAGGAGAAATATGAATTTCTGAAAATGCTGGTTTTTGCTTTGACAGGGGATGCTGCTTTAGTTTGCAGTCATGTTGTGTTCCATTCACAAACTTGATTTACTCCCCTTTCATTTAAAAAATAAAGACAGTCACACCCACAAGAATCTAAGCAGCACAGGTATGGTATATAGTATGATGTGGCTGAGTAATACAGTTGTTGCTCGTCATGCTGCTACATTCTTTTACAAGTTGAAATGACAGTAAAATGCTTGCCTGATTTTTATCCTTGTTTTGAGAGTCAGACAATTAACAGCACTTTTTATGACAGGGGTTTCCAACCTTTTGTGGGCAGAGGGCAACACTGAAATGTCAAAACTTCGTGGGCAACACTTGACATGCAGAATTTAGGTATACTACCGAGGCAGGCACAACCTCAAAAACACACAAAAATAAAGACACATACATATATACACACTTTTATACATCACACACACCTTGTTCACAAGTGCAAATAATCTTAAGTATAATGAAAATTACAAAATAGACAAACTTTAACAATCATCACCATTGGGACAACAAGGCAACCAGTACATTTCCAATAAACTGAATGTTCTGGCACTGCACCACACTCCCTGGGGCTTACTACCTCACCCAAGCCCTTCCTTTGCTGTGCCTTTTATCATAATGCGTCTCCGCAGCAGGAGGTAGGGGCAGACTGCCTCCAAAAACAGGTCTGGAGAAAAGAAATCAACAGAGCCACTAGCTGCACATATTTGTCCTCCATGAGGCTGTGGGAAGCACAGGGTGGCATCCCACAGCCTCATATGTACTTGGCGTCGACTGCTGAGCTATAAAGGTGTGGGAGAAAGGAAACCAGAGACTCTTTGCATAAGACCTGCACAGGCCCAGTCAGGACAAGCACAGGACCAAAAAGGGCATTTCTAGTTTTCCCTAGTTCTCCATACACACGATTTGGCGTCTTTGGATGCGAGGGGGCACTAAAGCCACAAATACCCTGTCAAAAGAAAATATTGTAATGGAAATTGAAATCAGCGCTACTGTTATATTAATGGTACACAAACGGTAACTTTAATTTCATTCTTAGGGGCTCTAGCGCCCCGCCCACCCACAACCCTACCTCGTTTCGCAGCCAAGTAGCTTTCTACTAGGATCTGCCATGCCATGTAAAGCTGCACAGGATTGGGAAGTGGAGGTTCATTAATGTAGATATCATTTCAACAAATCTTTTGTTTTCTGACTGATACACTCGGCACATAAAAAATGAACTCCTTAGACTCGGCACATTTGTCAGCTCAACCTGAAAACTGCAACGTGACAAATGTGCAGAGTCTAATAAGTTCATGTTTGATATGCTGCGTGTATCGAGAAGAAAACAACAGTCTTGCTGAAATTACATCTTCAATAATTAACCCCCACCTCCCAACCCCATGCATAAAAACATTCCGGCAGCAGTATAATACCGCAAGGTTGTGGGGCTGGGTAAAAGAGCCCCACACAGTTAACGTGCCTCAAACCACCACCGCTTCGAGTGCTGCCCTCACTGAGAGGCAGGCAGAGACCTGGGAGACAGAGCGGCTTACTGGATGATATTCGGGTCATATGCAGCCAGCTCAGGACCTCTGGTGACTCGTGTATGTTGTCAGGCGCGCACAGCGTCAAGAAAAAGAGCTGCATGCGCCCAACAACCAAGAAGGTAAAAATGACTTTAAAACACAAAACAAAACATACTGCCATGGGCAGGAGGTCACAGGCAACATTAGCAGAGCCTGCAGACAACAAGTTGCCCATGGGCAACATTTTGGAAACCACTGATGTATGCGATAGGTGGAGGGCACAGCGTTGTAATCATTAGCAATTGGCAGACATTTTGAAAGCCATTCAAGCAAGCATTGGAAATGCCATTTGGCCTTTGGCTTATGGGACAGAAAAGGCAGAGGGAGCGAGGCAGGCAAAGGCAGATGGAGGGAAAGAAGAAGGCATGGGCAGTTGGGGGGAGAGAAAGGCAAATGGAGAAAGGACGGGGTAGGAATAAGCTCCAAGCTGAAAACTGCCATTACTTAGAATTTATTCTGGAGGACCAAATTGTGGCAACAAAGCTCAATTTGAGGCTTCAGATTACAAAAAATAAAAACATACAATTTTTACCAAATATTGTTGCTAGGATGTGGGGGAAAAGGAATCAGCGAGTCTCTACATTGGACTTGTACAGGCTCACTCAGGATAAGCATAGGCTCAAAAGTGACATTGGTTGACAGGCCCTTCTGCAATTCCCTCCCCCTCTGAGTTCCCAATAGGCCAGTTCACCTATGGCCACATTGGCGAAAAGGGTGATTTTAGATGGCCGATAAAATTCCACTGCGACTGAGCACCTACTCCTTTCTGTCCACTTCCTTTAAATATGACTTGTTCCAAGAGCCTTCTCCATCTGTGGCATATGCCCACAGTGCACATATATTTAATACTCTAGCACCATGTTTGCGGGGGATTTTCTCCTTTTATTGCCATTCTATACAGGGATGGTTTTACACAAAAATATTTCAAGACCATTCAAATTTTGTAAAAACGCTGTACTGCCCTCAATAGTTGAGATTCAGGGTGCAAGGGACGCCCCTAGGCACCCCTAGACATTTGCCTAGTTTGTCTTTTGAAATCCAGCACCGACAGCATAAGTTCTTTACAATGACAATTACTGTATGTGCATGCGTATTGATACGACTGAATTAATGCAACTACAGTTCAGGTGTAACCATCAAGAGAACCATACAACCATATTATAAACATACAACTGGAGGTGCCTCTAATTGGGACAGTTCAGTCTACCACATTCATTTTTTTAAAGTGTTTTTTTGTCACCTGAATGCAATTCCCCAGGTTTTTTACTTTTAAAGCTTTTCAATGCTCAATTTTCTTCCCTGACTGCCTCCATTGTCGTGTGACAGATTGTTTACATGATTCCTATGGCGGGTGCTACAATGTAATTCTTTTTATCCTCTGCGCTTTGCAAAAAAATAACTACAATGTACCTCCATAAAGATTGTGTAAACTATCAGTCACACCACAAAAAGCAAGCACTGAAAAGCTGTATTCTTAAATAGCTTTCTTATTTACAACAAGAGTTGTATGCAGACGTCAAAGAACACTTAAAAGGAAAACTATAAGGTGTTGGACAGAGGTGTCCCTTTACACAAAAAAGAAACAAATTCAACCACTAGATGAAACAGTATTTCACTTTCATGATGTCAGATCTGTTCATGTTTACGGCCCAGACACAGTGAACATAAGTGCAAAAATGCAGGAATTATCAAATGAATGCAAGTCATATCCATCCTCTTTCAAAAACATAGGTTTCAAATGCAGCAAAGTTGTGCCTAATTTAAGCACTCTAAAATGTATTTTTTCTGCAACCAAAAGTCTGGCATGCTTTTAGAGATATGATGTGAACATTGCCTCCACATGCCACTTTACTCCAGCTCAGCAGGCTTGCCAGGCTAGCGCACCTCTACTTCACTGTATGTTAAAGGACGAGTAGGGTGCAAAAATCACTCCTAATTTTTTTGCGGCATTTTAAAGTACTCAATTAGCACTTTAAAATGCATATTTTCTTAAAGCAAAAGTCCGGCATGCTTTCAGAGATATGATGATGTGAACATTGCCTTTGCACTTCACTTTACTCCACCTCAGCAGGCTTTAAACGAGCGCCTACAGTACTTGTATGTAAATGCAGTGATTGCCACCAAATGGTGCTATATGCCCCCTCTCTCCAGCGTGGGTAGTGCAGTTGGTAAAACCCCCAGCACTTTTATCCCAATGGACACCGTGCACAATATATGTAAAATTTGAAAATGTGTTCTCTCGAAGTCTACCTGCCTGTTTGGTTTTGTGGCACACAACCTGATAGGCACCGGCCCGTACCATCAGAATGCTGGGGGGAAACCTAATGGCTCATATTTATCGAGGGGGGTGACACCACCCACACACCCCTTAAGAGTATGCTCCTGCCCGCAGCATTATTGCGAGGCAATGAGGGGGGCTTGAAAATATCATCAGCATGGCACACTAATGATATGTGGAAAGGTCCCCCACCCTCTGCAGCATTACCGTGGGGTGGTGTGGTGGCACTTTAAAATATCATTAGTGTGCCATGCTAATGATATTATCAAAGTGCCCCCCACCCTGCGGTAATGCTGAGGGGTCAGGGAGCACTTTGAAAATTAGCGTGGCACACTAATAATATTTTCAAAGCGCCACCTTACCCTGCAGGGGCGCTTAAAAAATATTATTACAGCCAAAAATAGTATTACCGGCTCCTTCCCTGCCCATAATTTATCACCAGACAAGGGGGCTGATTCACAACACAGTTACGTGCTGTCTTAATTTTACATCTGGTGTAACTCCCATTGACAGCAATGGGACTTGCACCATGTGTAAAAAATAAGACACACGTAACTGCTTTGTGAATCAGCTCGAAGATGTGCTTGGGGGAGAGGGTTGAAAGCAGGAAAAGTGCAGCAACATTTCAACCTGGTAAAATAAAGATGCATTGAACATAGATAAATGTTCTTTACCTGCTGGGCCATAGGATAGCATTATGGGCGCCTGACTGCTGCCCGGAATAGACACAAGCTGTGGCATTTCAGCGCTCTCTTCGGCCCCCCCTTCCCCTCCCCTTAACTTCTTCACTGCCGCCAGAGTCCTCAGAGGCAGCCCCTCTTGGTCGGATTTCTTTTTGTTTCACTTTATTTGATTATTGTGCGTGTCTGGCACAGACTGCAAAGAGCCCATCTTTGCAGTCTTTGCCAGACGCGCACAACAGACGAACAAAGTCTAAAAAAAGAAAGTCGGCCATGAGGGGCTGCTGCCGAGCGCTTTCTGTTTCCCCTTTACAGGGGTCAATTAAATACGTTGTTTAAATGCTTGGCGGCCCGAAGTGTGGGGTGGTGGGGGAGAGATAAAAGGTTTGAAAAAAAAGGGCCTTAATCCCCCCTCTCCCTCCGTTTACCTGGTGCGTCATGTAGGTTAATTGCAGGTCCAGGTGTCAACACTTCCAAGAGTGGGGCCAGACAAAATGGAGCCCCGCCAACAGACAAACTGTGCCGCTTCCTTGAGACAGACAGGCAGGTCAGCCAATGGTGGCACTTCCTTATGGATGTGCCACCAATGGTTGAATTGCTTCCTGGTGACAGGCAGGCAGTTCAGCCAATGGTGGCGCTTCCTTATGGATGTGCCACCAATGGTTGATTACATACTGTGCAGCCCACCCCTGCGCCAATCACAAAGCCTCAGACTGTCTGAGGCTTTTGTGATTGGCCATAGGGACAAGGAGGTGGCACACAAAGCAAAAGGGGCTTTTTTGGTTGATTTCAGTTCCTGCAGGGCTGCCCAGGCAGACAGAGACCCTGGCTGAGGCAAAACAGAAAGAATCAGGTATGCATTTTTTTTTTTAAAAGGACAAGTCTGGTGAATAAATCACTCCTAATTATTTCTAGTGCATTTTAAAGTACCCAATTGGCACTTTTAAATGCTTATTTTATTAAAGCAAACGTTTCTTTTGTTTTGCTCATACTGGGTTTTTTTTGTTTTAATATTTTATTGAATTTGCAAAAGTAACAAGAAGCATCAATATAAAAGGATGCAATTATGAATATCTAGTCGAATTTAACTTATATCAACAGTAATAATTCACGAGAGTGATATTAAAAAGGTGCATATATGAATGATGGAATAGATTTGGTTTATAACAACAATATAGCAATAATCATATAGTTCAAACTGATGAAATTAAAAATGATATAAATGACTAGCAAGATGGAGTTGATTAGCTCATACTGTATTGTAAAAATACTGTATTTTAAAAGTACAGTTTGGAAAAATGTGCATCTTGTTTTTTAGGGAGGCAGTTTTTTTGTAAGTGCAGACGGGCAGTTGCTCTGCTAGAGAGTTGCTTAGCAAGAGTGTAATAAACCGATTAGCTTGCTGGCTTTCAACTAATAAAGCAAGATGACTGGCGTTTCTGAGGGCAAGCATCTCTCACAGCCCATGCACAGGCATCTATTTCCAGGAAGGGTGAGGGGGCCATAAAACAGCCATGTGGTGGCAGTCCCCGCATTTACATACAAGTGCTGTAGACATGCATTCGCCTGGCAAGCCTGCAGAGGTGGAGTGAAGCGGAGTGTGGAGGCAATCTTCACATCATCATATCTCTAAAAGCACACCTGACTTTGCTTTAAGAAAATATGCATTTTAAAGTGCTCATTGAGTACTTTAAAAGGCAGTAAAAAAATGTTTGCACCGGACTTGTCCTTTAAATATATACTTTTTAAAAAAACTTAACATGCGTGCTACACCCCTGCTTTCTGACACAGTTCCAGGAGTGGATTTGCATCCAGTTCTGGATCATCAGGGGCCATTTCCAGCCCTGATCCCTTCATCTTTCTGAGGTCAATAAATCGAGTACCACAAAGTGGGTGATAGAACCATCTGTTATTAAGCGCTTAGAAACTAATAAGTGCTATATAAAAACTTGGTATTTTTATTATTATTGGCAAGCTATAATAAAAATGTCAAATTCTGAGCAGATGCAGAGCTGGGTAAGTAAATGAGGGAATTGGAAAGCTGTAACAAGCATTTATTTATTTATTTTGAAGTTTTATACCGCGGTAGGCCCATTGGCTTCAATCCGCAAATGCAAAAAGGACAAAAACAAAACAAAACATAGACGAGTGAAAAAGTGGAATAAAAGAAAGTTGATGCAACGCCTTATGCGGGAGAAAAGTTACAGACCACTTCCCTCAGGGGGGAGCCAGGATGGCTGTCCCAGGTCCGTGTCTCAGTCTTTTGTTGAGTAAGGTCCGCTCCCACAGTTTCTGATTGTTCCTCAGCAGGAGGGGTGGGGAAGTCACCCCCCAAACGGGTCTGATCCCTTGAGAGGGCGGGGAGCTTGCTATTCGCCGAGTCCTCATCGGAAGGCCCTCCAAGCTGTTCCTGGTGATGGAGGAGGATCTTTAGTGTCCTGCAGAGAGGTCTGCGTGTTGCTACTTTGCTGGGCGGCTGTAGGAGCAGCGCAGCGCTGGGCGTAATCTGTCTAACAAAGTTTTTGTGGTGGGGTGTCAAGGATGATTGGAGAGGTCCCTGCATCTCTATTCAGGAGGTGAATTTTAAAGGAGGTTTTGAACGACTTCATGTGACTCGCTGATCTCATGTAGGCCAGTCATCCGTTCCATATACTTGCTCCTTTTAAACTAAAGGTACAACCTCCTTTGTATGTTTTCCTGCATTTTATAGGGCATTTTACTTGCCTGGAGGTCGGTCTCAATACCCGCGCAGTAGAGGGCATGTTAATCCATGTTTTTGTATATAAGGGACCCTTTGACATACTCAGTAGTCGATCAATGATTCCACCTTAAGCCACTTAAGACGTTGTCTCCAGGAAGAGAGCTTTTCATGTCTTCTTAACGAAAAGATCAGACGGATCGCTCTGTTCTGTACCTCCTGGAAGCTCCTGATGTTTTTTTCGTGGCCCCGAGATGGTTATACGCTCCTTAGTTCAGCCGTGATCCTATGAAGGCATGGTAAAGGGTGATTTTCTGCTCAATCTCTAGAAATGGAAAAACTGGCGCTAGCATATTCAAGTGCAAATTGCAGGCACGGATCGTATTGGCTGCTTCTGTAGTGCTATTAAGGTGTTGATTCAGAGCAATGCCTAGGTCCTTGACCAACTCTACTGGCATGGGGGGTGTCCCCCAGGAGTCTGGCCATGGTAGTTGTAGGGTTGGTGCCTCTCTTGACCCTTTGGCAATCATGATCTTGGTTTTAAAACTATTGAGTTTCAAAAAATTAGCGGACATCCAGGCCTGGATGGCATGCAGGCAGGGGACTAATCTTTCCGAGTCCTTACTCTCTGGGTGAAGGTCCACCAATAGCTGGATGTCATCAGCATATATTTGGAATTGGCCAATGCCATTAGTTTTCTGCTTCAGGGTGTAGAGGAAAGAGGGGGATATATTGAGGTGGAGATGCAGTGCGACAGTGGGTGTGTGGAGTAGATGAGGAATCTGCAAAGCAGAGAATCAGTAGTTCAGGAAACTAGTAGACAGATCCATTACTGACAGAAATTGATGTGATGTGATGTGAAACAATGAATGGGCATTTAGGCTGGGTGAAGGTGAAGGTGCGTGTTTGGGGTGGGGTGAGGTGAAACTGGGTGCATAGGGCGGGGGCTGAAGTGAGACAGAAAATAGAATTTAAAGTAATTTATCGGATGGGTGCTTGCAGCAACATTTCTTCTTTCAAAGTCTTTGCAGGCTGTTGAAGTTTCTCAGCTAGCGCTAGAAATACCGCTGATGGATCAACCGTAGTGTTTCTTCTGTGTTGCTTACGTAGCCAACATAGAAAAAGGACTAGCAGAGAAAGCTCAACAGCTTGCAAAGACTTCAAAAGAAGAAATTCTGCTGCAACCAGCAATTCTGTGAGCCATTTTAAAATATATATTTTTTTTATAGTTGGGGGCATGGGGCTGGCAAAGATAGATGGTAGGGGTAGGGCGTCTGGGGCTGGTGTAGTAGATGTTCACAGTGAGGGGGCCCCAGGGCGATGTGGGGAGCTGGACAAAATGGATGGTGGTAGCAGGGGTTGTGGGGACCTCTTGATAACAGATGTTGGTTGCTGCATTTTCCAATATTTAGCACAGACAATATTGGTCCAACCTAATCCAAGGTTTTCCTGCATATAAGCTAGACAATATTCATCCAATCTAATCCAAGGTTTTCCTACATTTAGTAGAGTAAGAAATATGGGTCTGACCTAATCCAAGTTTTTCCTATGTTTAGGAGAGAAGAGAATATTGATCTGACCTAATCCAAGCTTTTCACTGCATACCGTAACTTGGAAAAGCTTGGGTTCCAGGCTAAAGAAAAATCCAGCCTTTTTTAAGCATTGTGAGCTTGGACTTGAGTGGGATACCCTAGGATTCCGTTTCTGGGCAACTACTGACAATTAAATGAACTTTAACTGCATTCCGAGCCACCAATAATGCTAATCTTTCTCTCTAGTCTTGGTACCCGCCTTCACAACAACACACAAGCGCTTCTTACATTGGATAAAAAACACTAATATTACTGAATTTCACTCAGGCCTCTCCCAGACGTGCTGGACCCCTCAAAAAAATAAATATCGACACCCCCGGTTTTCCTTTTGTCCTCCAATATCCTCTATTTCAGTCTGGCACTAAACACCTTACGCCACGTCCGCTATCTTCAAACACTATGCATTAAAACAAATTTATTACTGTAACCTTTACCTTCAATTCTGTCTCATCAGTCTGCTCTCTCATTGCCAGTGTCAGGCCTCACCAGCAGCCATGGCCTGCAACCCCTAGGATGCCCTGAAAGTAGTCCCCTCTTCGCCTTTTTTCCGTCTCCAACAGGGACGTGCCCTCCCTGCCAAACTGACGACGTACGTAGCACACAGAATAGCATGCAGACGGAGTAGGCCCATGCCCCAACACAACAAGGGCGCCACCTACCCAATCAGAATGCAAACCTTCAAACCAAAGCTGTACTCTGATTCGGTTAGGCAGCTTGAATAGAGCCAATCAGAATCCGCGGCACATGTGCATCGCCGGCCAGCCTTGTGCCTGCTTGTGCAGTCTTTACGTTCTACGAAGTTCCCATCTATGCACAATGAAGCACTCAAAGCAAAAGTTTTTTTTCTTCTTTTTTATCAATTACAGATCTAGGGCAGTTGGGCTGACAGCTGAGCAAGGACCTGAACTTCAGGGAAGCTTTTATTTTTTTAATTGTCTTGCGGGCCATGGGCCCCCTGCATTCCGGCACAGTACCGGGTGTGGATTTGCTCCTGGTACTCCGTTCCGGGTAGTCAGGGGTCATTTCCAGCCCTGTTGGTGACAGGACCACTGTATTTGCATACAATGGGGCTGATTAAGGCCCTGATTACGAGTTTGGCGGTAATGTACCTTTGGAGGTACTTCCCGCCAAAGGTACATTACCGCCAACTATAATTGCGGTAAGGGCCATCCGCCCAATTATGATTTTGGCGGTATGTACCTAGGTACATACCGCCAAAATCATAAGCCCTTTCCGCAATCTCCCTTAACGGGAGATTACGGGAAGGGTTTTTTGCGGTAATACCCATGGGTATTACCGCAAAAACTACCGCCCCGACAGGGCATGCGGTAGTGCCCTGCTTCCTATGGAAGCAGTGCCCTGCTTCAGGGCACTTTTCTAATCACTATTTCCACGGAAATAGTGATAAAAATAAAAAATAAACTCCCTGACATGTGCTGAGCCTCTATGCCTGTCATTCTCACCTGATGAAGCATCTTGTTGAAAGAACAAACACCCCATTGAATGTGCTCAGGGGTGGGGACACAGGTCAACCATTGGACACACAGGTCGAAGCACCATCTGTATACTGCTAATATGTACAGTTTGTAGGTGTTCCTACAATAAATCTTCCAAAGTGTGTGCAGCAGTTGTGAAAGTATCTTTCTTTCCTTTAACATTTTATCTTTCTTCCATTGACAATTCACTGAATCTCTACCACAGTTAAAGACATAGTTAAGTTAACTAGGTGTATCTCAGGAAAGTCTAAACAAATTGAATGCCAGGGTAACCGAAATAACTTAACTCAGCTGCCCCTCATTGTACACACCTTATCACCTATTCAAATTTCTAAACAACATAAAATGTGGACAGGCTTAAATAAAAAAAGTAAACATGGCAAATGGAGGGGGACTAGTCAGGTAGTGGGGGGATGGGAGTGCTGCCAATGACGAATGGTGGTTGCGGGGGGGGGGGGCGGTGAGTGCAGGGCGGTGTTTGCAGGAGCTGGGTGTGTATGAGCGTGGTGAGTGAAAGAAGGGTGGTGCCGATAGAGGCACAGGAACACCCCTTTTTTTTCCTGAGGGGGCTGGCTAATGGTATCATTACACAGTGCCAATGTCAAAAATTGAAGCGGTTGAAAATGAGGGAGGCGGTAGCCCCTGTCGTGATTCGGGGTAAATTGGCCACATACCAGCTCATTGCATAGTTGCAAAAATCACACGACGAGCTGGTACGCAATGGCCAATTTAAATAATAGCAGGGAGGTTTCACCCTCCCTGCAGCCCCTGACCCCTACAGGCAGGGAGGTTTCACGCCTCCTGCAGCTCCTGACCCCTCCACAACCACCCCACTTCCCGAACACAACAAAAAATTGTGAAAAGCAGGAGGTTTCATCCCCTGCACACTCTCCATTAAAAAAAAATGTAATTAAAAAATTGGAGGGGTTTCAGTCCCCTGAGGCCCTCCCCTCGTACTCGGCAG
>JAUBNW010209739.1:0-11782 GCA_032357565.1 Desmognathus valtos | reverse complement strand
GTAATGGACATTCCAAAAGAATACGGAAACTATCAAGATGTGTTCAGTCCAATTAAAGCAAAGGGGTTACCGCCACATAGAACTTACGATTGTGAAATCGAACTGGAATCGGACAAGGAAATTCCCCATGGAAAAATTTATTCACTATCTCCAAAAGAAGAAACGGTGTTAAGAGAGTATTTAGAGGAATCGCTTGAACAAGGATTTATTAGACCCTCCAAGTCCCCGGCAGGAGCACCAATCTTTTTTGTAGAGAAGAAAGGAGGAGAATTAAGACCCTGTGTTGATTATAGCGAACTGAATAACATAACCGTCAAGAACAGATACCCACTTCCACTCATCTCCGATCTTATCGATCAGGTTCGAGAAGCTAAGATTTTCACTAAGCTAGATCTGCGAGGAGCGTATAACCTTGTAAGAATCAGAGCTGGAGATGAATGGAAAACGGCTTTCCGAACTAAATTTGGGCATTTTGAATATCTCGTTATGCCATTTGGTCTCTGTAATGCCCCCGCAGCCTTTCAGTTTTTCATTAATGACATATTCAAAGATCAACTGGGACAGTGTCTAGCCATATATCTGGATGATATTCTCATCTACTCTCAGTCTTATGATCAGCATGTTGCACAAGTAAAAGAAGTACTATCACGGTTGCGAAAACATCAACTTTATGTTAAGTTAGAAAAGTGTGAATTTCACTCTTCAGAGGTAGAGTTTTTAGGGCATGTTCTACGGCCCGGCAAGATTGAAATGGACAAAGGAAAAATAACTGCAGTCCTGGAATGGCCAAGCCCTAATACAGTAAAAGAAGTACAAAGGTTCCTAGGATTCGCAAATTATTACCGGAGATTCATCCAAAATTTCTCCACCATCGCAAAGCCATTATCCGATTTAACCAAAAAAGGAAAACAATTTCAATGGACTGAGATACACGAACACGCTTTTGCTGCCTTGAAGAAAAATTTTTGCGAAGCACCAGTTCTGATACAACCTGATCAGCAGAGACCCTTTATCTTGGAAACAGACGCCTCCAACGTGGCCTTAGGAGGAGTTCTATCGCAACGAAATGAACAGAAAGTCCTTCATCCTATCGCTTATTTCAGTAAAAAGCTACTACCTGCTGAAATAAATTATTCCATACTAGAGAAGGAATTGTTGGCGATAAAAGAAAGTCTAGCACATTGGAGACATTACTTGGAGGGCACTGAGTCCCCTGTGGAAGTCTTCACGGATCATCAAAATCTGATTTATTTAAAAAATGCCAAGAGCAAGAGCGCGAGACACACCAGATGGTCACAATTCTTCTCTCGGTTTAATCTTCATATTACTTATCGACCAGGAACCTTGAATTCGAAAGCAGACGCACTTTCTCGATTATCAGACGGAACAGACACCATCCCTCAGTATAATCAACCAATCTTGAACCCAAAAATCTTCGACCAGGAACTGACCGCAACCATGGAATCTTTAGCAGGGTTGGAGTTGTCTCTAACGGAAACAGAAGCAGAAGTTTTAAAAAATCAAGGATATCAGATCCAGATGAATGAAGATGGAGAATGGACTAAGGATGGAAAGATTGTGGTACCTGAACACCAACGAGAAGAAATATTAAGATGGTGTCATGATTCATTCACCGCTGGACACCCCGGTCGAGAAAAAACTACTCAGTTGGTGGAAAGGAAATTCTGGTGGCCTTCCTGCAAACAGGACATCGTTCAGTATTTGCAAGGCTGTGGAATATGTGCACAAGCAAAGAGTTCTCACCAACGACCTGCAGGATTACTAAAGCCCATCAGCGTATCTCCAGTTCCTTGGGAATCCATAGCTATGGACTTTATGACTGACCTTCCCAAGTGCCAAGGAAAGACAGTGATATGGGTCACCGTTGATCTATTCTCAAAAATGGCTCGATATGTTGCTCTGCCTAAGTTGCCAACTGCAGAAGAACTCGTCTTGCTATTCATAGAACATATTTACAAACATCATGGACTGCCCACCAAAATTGTATCGGACCGCGGCCCTCAATTTGTCTCTCAGTTCTGGAAAGGAATAATGAAAATGTGGGGCATTGAGATTAATCTATCCACCGCCTTTCATCCACAAACCGATGGACAGACTGAGAGAACCAACCAGAGTCTGGAACAGTATTTGAGATGCTATCTTACCGCAACACATAAGAATTGGGTTAAACTACTACCCATGGCCGAATTCGCATTCAATAATCAAGATCACTCGTCGATGGGAATCAGTCCTTTCTACTGCAACTATGGACGACACCCACGAATGTTTCCACAGGGTTCCCATGAAAGTGCGGATTCAGGCACTGTTCCAGTAGCTCAGAAATTGGCACAGAATTTCCATGACTTGCATCAGAAGGCGAATGAACAACTAATCAAAGCACGAAAGATCTATGAAAAGCAGGCAAATCGAAAAAGAAGACCTGCACCAGACTATCAAATCGGTGATCATGTATGGTTATCTTCCAGAAACATTAACATGCCAGGTTTTTGTAGGAAATTCAAACCAAGGTTTTTGGGGCCATTTGCAATCACTAAGAAGATATCCGAGGTGGCCGTGAGATTGAACCTTCCTTCAGGCTGGAAGATACACCCAGTGTTTCACGTAAACCTCCTAAAAAGGGCAAACACTAACACACGACAGAGAAGGCAGCATTTTCGTATTACACCAGAAGAGGAAGGGGAGCTTGAAGGGGAAGAAAGTGTCACAATTCAGGCAGGAATCTAGAGAGAAGATGACATACCAAGTGACATTAAAACATGTCACCTCTGCAAATACATTTTTTGGTGTAATTACTAGTATGAGATGGTATCTTTCCATCATGGAATTCTAGGGCGATTGAAACAATCACATTCGCTAACATAAATAGAGCAAACGTTTTCAAGGCATACACGCAGGTCCCTATACAGACATACAGGAAGACAGGCAATCAGGAAGTTCTACAGGAGGGCAGGGGACAGGCAAAGACGCGCATGCGTATAGGACCTTCTAGCGCGAGCGGCTCAACCACTGGTGCGAGCACAGCACACAATGACGTCACCCACACATGGCTCTGCGCTTTCTCTTCAAGGAACTGGAACCTGTCAGACGTTTATTTTAAGAGCACCTCAGCAATTAGAACGCCAGAGCAATTACTACAGAATAACCTGTTGGGAGTGGACAGGTGAGCGAGAACCTTATTCACATTTGGATTCATCTGTCATCCCGAGTCGTTGTTATTTTTCGACATTTCCGTCGGTCTCGGGGCCCCGAGATCGATTAACGGAAATTGCGCTATCGAGTCGTCAGAATCCTCTGGGGAGGGTTGTGATTGACATCGGGTTCACCTTCGCCTAAATCGGTGGATTAAAATTCCCTCACAACACCTCGAGTGACACCACCTGAGAAGAGGCAGATTGGTGAGAGCACGGAACACTACATGAAGTGCCGTACTATCGCGAGATTCGCGGCAAAAGAACACTTCTCCTCAGCGCATGCACACAGCTATCATTAGGTTCCCACTCATCTGAGGGGCGGCGCGTCCGCGCGTTAGAACAGTAGGTTTTTGTTTAAGGAGTTGTGCACGAGCGCGTTGTAAGCAAAACAGTTAATTACATTAAGCACAGTTTTAAAAGTTATATCAGCGTACACGTTAGTTTGCTGAGGTTTCTGTGTCAGATTCAGTACTCGTCGCACAGGAGTTAGTTCATATCACTACTTAAGTACATACATTGGAAATCCATCACATCCACGCGGTTATTGTGGGAACACCAAGTGCACTCGACCCACATGATTTTCAGAATATAGAAGAGGGCGAGAGGCTTAGACAACTTGATCATCGGGTAATACTTTACATGGAAGGAAACGATGAATTCACAGGAACACTAGCGTCCCAGAGACACTAATCTCAGGAACAGGTCAATTGGAAACAGGAACGGAAGAGCAAGGAAACCGAATTCTAAATATCCACTGATGGAACACAGTTAATTCAATCAACAGTTAACAGGATGCAGGAGAACAGGGAATTCAAGAAAGTATCCTTTTAATGCTTATATCTATATATTGATGTTATTGTTGATGTGAGATGAATTTACAGATTCGTTAATTATTAAAATTAATGCCAGTACAATTTGCACCTTAACCTGATTCCAGATCAATCTTTCCCACTTTCCACCATCTCAACATTCAGAAAACCCGGTGCTGCCATTATTAAGGTATTTGGAGTTTCAATTAATTCATAACAGTATAGGAATCAAGGGGGAGTATAGGAAGACCAAGTATTGATACACATTGAATCTCATTGCAGATCCAACAAAAATGGTACAAGGGAGAACACCTGGTCCCAACCAAAACCATTATTGGCAGCGCCGGCCTGGTTACTGAAGGGTGACCTCGCCGTCGTTGTTTTAGACATCTTGTCCTGGAAGGAAAACCATGATTAATCCTCAAGCTGGTTAGTATTTCACACTCAGAACAATTTCAGTAGTATAACTGTGGCAGGTTACTTGTACCCCTTGACAGGAAGAGAAAGCCCATAAGTACTTCCCTGACAGGATGGAAGCCACGCTAGAAAAAATTAATGCCACATTGGCAGAACTTAAGATAGGGTTGGAGGAAGGAAGAAAAGAAACTGCGAGTCTACGAAGAAGTGTGACAGAATTACAACAGGGTGCACAGAAAGTAGACTCCTCCAGTTCCCAAGATGAAGGCAGTCCATCACGTTCCCACATGCCAAAGCTCTCCAGACATAATTCCGGGGAGTTCCTACAGGATCAGGAGGTGAATGTAAAGATAGCCCCCCCGGAAAGGTTCATAGGGGATCCTAAACAATGTCAGGCGTTCTTAACGCAATGTAACTTGCACTATAGGGCAAAAACAGCTCAATTCAGATCGGATCAGGCCAAAGTCCTATTTTTAATATCAAACCTGGGGGGAGATGCCTTGTCTTGGGCGTCCCCGCTTCTAGATAAGAACTCTCTATTACTAAGTAATTTTGAAGCATTTGTAAATGAGTTTAAGAGAATATTTGACCGGAGACAGAGCCAACATGTAAAGAAAATAGAATTGCTAACCTTGAAACAAGGAAACACAGAGCTGACACAATATATATCTAAATTTAATCAACTAATTCTGGAACTGGAATGGCCAGAGGAGGCTCAGTACTCCACCTTCTTTTTGGGTCTAAGAGACGAGATTAAAGATGCTCTACAATATGTGTACCCTCAACCAGAAAGTGTAAGAGAATTAATCGATATCGTGATACAGATAGACCAGCGCAGACAGGAGAAGAGAGGGGATTTTAAAAGAATAGAAAACAGAACTGGAACCTCAAAGATTCAGGAAAACGCCAATTTCCCTAAACCAAGGATGAATTTTTCATCTGGAGCCAATCGGTCCTATGAAGCCAGGGAATCCAAAATCCGGGGACCACTGTCGTCAGACGAACGGGAGAGACGTAGGAAGATGGGATTATGTCTTTACTGCGGACAAGCTGGGCATATGTTGCGTGACTGCAAACTAACCAAAGGTCGCACTCCTCCAAACATCTCAGTAAAATTGGCAACACAGGAAGAGGTAACAGGAACAAAGAGTACACCGAACCAGGGAAACGAAGAAACTCGAATCTAAATGAAAGGGCAGATTCGAGTATTGCCAAAATTCCTTTCGAACATCTAGCCACATTGTCAGGAGATCATCTTGAATTAGAAGCAGAGATTCTCAATATAAGCTCATCAAAAATCAAGCTACTAGTGGATTGCGGAGCCCCGTTTAATTACATGGACGATGCTTTGGCCACCGAACTAGGAATTAAACGAGTCAGGAAAAAGACTCCAGTATTGGTAAGAGGGGTAGATGGAGTGATTATTCAATCCGGAGCCGTTACGGAAAAGACAGAACCGTTAATACTGGTGCTAGGAAAACATGCAGAATCGATAGAGTTTGATTTGATACAATCTCCGAAATATCGAATGATCGTGGGAATGGAGTGGCTCAAGATTCATAACCCAGTCATTGATTGGCGGAATCGGACAGTGACCTTTTCTCAGGAGAATTGTCAAGATTGTGGAATCACTCAACGAGAAATAATATCAGCAATACCTGTTGAGGAAGAATCCGAAAACACCATTAATGTAATGGAAATTCCCAAAGAATACGGAAACTATCAAGATGTGTTCAGTCCAATTAAGGCGAAGGGGTTACCGCCACATCGAAGTTACGACTGTGAAATCGAGCTGGAGCCGGACAAGGAAATTCCCCATGGGAAAATTTACTCACTATCTCCTAAAGAAGAAACGGTATTAAGAGAATATCTAGAGGAATCACTGGAACAAGGATTTATAAGACCCTCAAAATCCCCAGCAGGGGCACCAATCTTTTTTGTAGAAAAGAAAGGAGGAGAATTAAGACCATGCATTGATTACAGCGAATTAAATAACATAACCATCAAGAACAGGTACCCACTTCCACTCATCTCAGACCTTATCGATCAGGTCCGAGAAGCTAGGATTTTCACTAAACTAGATCTTCGAGGAGCGTATAATCTTGTAAGAATCAGAACAGGAGATGAATGGAAAACGGCCTTCCGAACTAAATTCGGCCATTTTGAATATCAAGTGATGCCGTTCGGTCTCTGTAATGCTCCCGCAGCCTTTCAGTTTTTCATTAATGATATCTTCAAGGATCAACTGGGACAGTGTTTAGCAATATATCTTGATGATATTCTCATCTATTCCCAGTCATATGATCAGCATGTTGCACAAGTAAAAGAAGTCCTATCACGGTTGAGGAAACATCAACTTTATGCGAAGTTAGAAAAGTGTGAATTTCATACTTCGGAAGTCGAGTTTCTAGGTCATGTCTTAAGACCCGGCAAGGTAGAAATGGACAAAGGAAAAATAACTGCAGTCTTGGAGTGGCCAAGCCCCACTACAGTAAAAGAAGTACAAAGGTTCCTAGGATTCGCAAACTACTACCGAAGATTCATCCAAAATTTCTCCACCATCGCAAAACCAATATCTGAGTTGACCAAAAAGGGAAAACAATTTCAATGGACTGAAACACACGAACAAGCTTTCGCCACATTGAAAGGAAAATTTTGCGAAGCACCAGTCCTGATACAACCAGATCAGCAGAGACCCTTTATCTTAGAGACTGACGCCTCCAATGTGGCATTGGGAGGAGTCTTATCGCAAAGAAATGAACAGAAAGTCCTTCACCCTATCGCGTACTTCAGTAAAAAATTACTACCTGCCGAAGTAAATTACTCCATACTAGAGAAGGAACTATTGGCCATAAAAGAAAGTCTAGCACATTGGAGACATTACTTAGAGGGCACTGAATCTCCTGTGGAAGTCTTCACAGATCACCAGAATCTGATTTATCTAAAAAATGCCAAGAGCAGAAGCGCAAGACACACAAGATGGTCACAGTTTTTCTCTCGGTTCAATCTTCATATTACCTATCGACCAGGGACCTTGAATTCTAAAGCAGATGCACTTTCTCGCTTGTCGCCTGGAACAGATACCATCCCTCATTTTAATCAACCAATTTTGAATCCAAAGGTCTTTGAACAGGAACTGACGGCAACCATGGAATCGTTCGCCGGAATGGATTTGACTCTAACAGAAGCAGAAGCGGAAGAATTAAAAAATCAAGGATATCAAATCAAAATGAACGAAGATGGAGAATGGACTAAGAATGGAAGGATTGTGGTACCTGAACATCAACGAGAAGAAATATTAAGATGGTGTCATGACTCCTTCACCGCTGGACATCCCGGCCGAGAAAAAACTACCCAGTTAGTGGAAAGAAAATTCTGGTGGCCCTCATGTAAAAAGGATGTTGGTCAGTACTTGCAAGGCTGTGGAATTTGTGCACAAGCAAAGAGTTCACGCCAACGACCTGCAGGATTGCTAAAACCCATCAGCGTAACTCCAGTTCCTTGGGAATCCATAGCCATGGATTTTATGACTGACCTTCCCAAATGTCAAGGAAAATCGGTGATATGGGTCACCGTTGATCTGTTCTCAAAAATGGCTAGATATGTTGCTCTGCCTAAATTGCCAACGGCAGAAGAACTCGTCCTGCTGTTCATAGAACATATCTACAAACATCATGGGCTGCCCACCAAAATTGTATCAGATCGTGGTCCCCAATTTGTCTCGAAATTCTGGAAGGGAATAATGAAGATATGGGGCATCGAGATTAATCTATCCACCGCATTTCATCCACAAACCGATGGCCAGACTGAGAGAACAAATCAGAGTCTGGAACAGTACTTGAGGTGTTATCTTACAGCAACACATAAGAACTGGGTTAAACTTCTACCCATGGCTGAATTCGCTTTCAATAATCAAGATCACTCGTCGATGGGAATCAGTCCTTTCTACTGCAACTATGGAAGGCACCCGCGAATGATTCCCCAGGTTTCCAATGAAGGCGCTGACCACGGCACCGTTCCAGAAGCTCAGAAATTGGCACAGAACTTCCATGAATTGCATCAGAAGGTGAATGAACAACTAATGAAATCGCGAAAGAACTATGAAGAGCAAGCAAATCGGAAAAGAAGACCTGCACCAGACTACCAAATAGGTGATCATGTGTGGTTATCTTCCAGAAACATTACCATGCCAGGTTTCTGTAGGAAATTCAAACCGAGGTTTTTGGGGCCATTTGCCATCAAGGAGAAGATATCAGACGTGGCCATGAAATTGGCTCTTCCCTCAAGTTGGAAGATACACCCAGTGTTTCACGTTAATCTCTTGAAAAGAGCGAATACTATCACCAGACAGAGAAAACAACATTTTAGAATTACACCCGACCAGGAAGGGGAGTTTGAAGGGGAGGAAAGTGTCACGGTTCAGGCAGGAAGGTAGAGTAAAAGTACATACTCAGTGATATTTCAGCCAATTTTGTAAATACATTTCTTTCTGTAAATATCCATATGCGATGGTATCTCCCTATCCAGGAATTCCCGGCAGGGCTAAACCACCACCTCTTTCCATTAATTGGGCAAATAATATCACACTGTACAAGCACGTTACTTTACAGACATACAGGAAAACAGGCAAGATGATAGATATACAGAAGGTCAGGCAAAGCTGCGCATGCGTAGATTATATCCTAGCGCGAGCGGCTCAACCACTGGCGCGAGTACAACACTCTATGACGTCACCCACACTGTGCTCTGCGCTTTCGCTACAGAGAACTGAAGCCTGTCAGACGTTTCTCACAGAGGCTCCTCAGCAACAGAATCTACAGAGCAGTTGCCCGAATCCAATCTGCCGACTGTAATAAGGTGAGCCGGAACACTACTCACGTGTGGACAAGTCGGTCATCTCGTGTCGTTGTTTTTCGACATTTCCGTCGGTCTCGGGGCCCCGAGACCGAGCAACGGGAATGCGTGAGCGAGTCCTCATAACCCCCTGGGGGGGGTGTTGAGCGACAGCGGATTCAAGTCCCCAGAGGCTGTGGATCAGGACTTCCTCTCACAATTTCGTGAGGTGACCTCTGTGGAGAGACCTGCCTGTGAGAAATTGGAACACTACTCCTAGAGCCGTGTTATCGCGAGATTCGCGGCTACCGAACACTACTCCACAGCGCATGCACCACACTCTTATGCATACACTTGAGGGGCAGCGTGAATGAGGGAATCCTAGTTTAGAGTAGCGCGCGAGTGCCTAGTTAACGTAGTGCTTAAGATTAATTCACAAAAGTTCTGTTGTAGGTTACTTAGAATACATTTAGGCCACACTGCAGTTATCGTGTCATTTTCGTTGAGCACGTCGAGCAGGAATTATTTTATATTGCTATACGAGTTGAAGACGTAAGTGGAGAACTCGTCTCCTCACCGCAGTTATCGAGGAGCTCCTTTTTACACACGTCACACAGAACATTCAGGTTTCAGTAACAGGTGATAGAGTCTAGTGGTGCACCCTATCCTTGGAGAAGTACGCTGATTAAACAGGAGCATATGTGGTGCATAGACACTGATCTGATCAACAGACAAGCTTGAAGCAGGATTAAGGGAACTGGTGCATCGATTGAAACCTACCCTGAAGTACCCCACCTTACGTACCCAACTGGTTCACAAGATTCAGGAGAGCAGAGGACCCAAGCAAATATCCTTTTTCTTATTAACCTGCCCTGAGGTGTTTTCTATGTCAATTAAATTTGCCAAAGTGGTAATTACTAATTTTTAACTCTAAGATATATGAGCCTTAACTTTCACACAGATTATTCTTTCCACTAACCTCCTGGGTAACAATCAAGAACCCGGCGCTGTCAGCAGTAAGGTATTTGAGGTTTCAATTTATTTCATAACCTTAGGAGTAAATAGGAATGCTATAGGAATCTCAGGGAACTGATATGCATTGTATCTCATTGTAGATTCCCAAAGAACTGCATAACGGGAGAACACTCGGGTCCCAACCAATACCATTAGTGGCAGCGCCGGCCTGGTTACTGGAAGGTGACCTCGCCGTCGTTGTTATTGCATCTTGTCCTGGAAGGAAGTTAACGAATAAACCTTATGCCGGTTAGTACCTTTCATTTCAAAGATCAGTAGTAAATTAATTTTTGGAAAGGTGACAGTTGTAATCTCTTGATTGATTATTTAGCACACTTGACAGGTAGCGAAAGCCATAAGAACTTCCCCGACAAGATGGAAGACATGCTCGAAAAAATCAATGCCACCTTGGCAGAACTTAAAACGGGGTTAGAAGAGGGAAGAAAAGAAACAGCCAGCCTACAAAGAAGTATAGCAGAATTACAAAAAGGCGTACAGAAAATAGATCCATGCAGCCACCAATCTGAAGGAAGTCCATCAAGTTCACACATACCTAAGCTTTCCAGACACGATTCCAGGGAATCCCTAATGGATCAGGAGGTGAATGTTAAGATAGCCCCCCCAGAAAGATTCATAGGAGATCCTAAACTATGTCAGGCGTTCTTAACACAATGCAATTTGCACTATAGAGCAAAAACTGCTCAATTTAAGTCAGATCAGGCCAAAGTCCTATTTCTAATATCAAATCTGGGGGGAGATGCCTTGTCATGGGCGTCTCCACTACTGGACAAGAACTCTCTGTTACTAAATAATTACGAAGCCTTTGTAAATGAATTTAAGAGAATATTCGATCGGAGACAGAGCCAACATATAAAGAAAATAGAATTGTTGACCTTAAAACAAGGAAACACAGAGTTGACACAATATATATCTAAATTTAATCAACTAATACTGGAACTGGAGTGGCCAGAGGAGGCTCAGTACTCCACATTCTTCTTGGGACTAAGGGAAGAGATTAAAGATGCCCTACAGTATGTATACCCTCAACCGGTTAATGTAAGAGATTTAATAGACATCGTGATACAAATAGACCAGCGAAGACAGGAGAAGAGAGGGGATTTTAAAAGAATAGAAAACAGACCTGGGAATTCGAAGACTCAGGAAAATGTCAATTCCCTAAAACCAAGAATGAATTTTCCTTCCGGAGCCAATCGGTCCTATGAAAACAGGGAATCCAAAATCAGGGGACCTCTATCCTCAGAAGAACGGGAGAGACGGAGAAAGATGGGATTATGTCTTTACTGCGGACAAGCTGGACATATGTTGCGAGACTGCAAATTGACCAAAGGCCGCACCACCCCAAACATCTCTGTAAAATTGGCAACACAGGAAGAGGTAACAGGAACCAAGAGTGCACAGGACCAGGGAAACGAAGAAACTCGAATCTAAATGAAAGGGCAGATTCGAGTATTGCCAAAATTCCTTTCGAACATCTAG
>JAUBNW010198693.1:0-11881 GCA_032357565.1 Desmognathus valtos | reverse complement strand
ACTGTACAACAAGGCAAATTTGCGTTCAGAGTCAAACTTCTTTGCCCCATTTGCCACTAAATATGATGAAAAGGCCCTGTACCACCTTGTCCAAGGAATGGGCGGAGGTCCTGGAATCTGTAAAAATGGAGGTGGAGCGGAAATGTTTTGCATGTTGGGTTGTAGAGATTGTACTTGAGCATTGGGCATGCTTTGTTAGTCTTTTTCCTTTTAGATGCTGTTCGTTGGTACTCTATTTCCTTTTCTTTATTGTATGCAGCTGCAGTTACATTTGGCCGCAGTACCTTCGTTTCGCCATTCAGTCAGTGACGGCGCTGTTCTCCGGTCATGCAGCAGTACCCGCAGTACCCTTGTTTCACCACTCTGTCAGTGGCGGCGCTGTCCTCCGATGCGTCAGACGTGTCAGGCGAGACACAAACGCGCACGCACGTGCACGTTCGTTGTTGTGAGCCGGTGCGAGCGTTCGCACGCGCTCGGCTCTGTTGGATGGCTGTGATTTCTTCCTTCCTTCTTTTTTTTTAATTTGGGGTGTCACTCACTGTTTGACAAGTGTCCTCATTGCGCGATGTCGCCGCTCTGTCCTCTCAGTCCTGGGTCTGTGAGGACTCCTGTTGTGCAGCCGTCTTCTGTGCGTCTCTGTGTGGGTTTAGCTGCGCTCCACTCGTCGCCAAATTTGTGCTGCTCACTTGAGGAAATGAAGATCACCAGGAACAGGCAGTGAGGTGAGTTAGCATTTTATTGTATACATCATACAGAGGTCCTGCGTGCATCCTCCATCACTGGCTCTCACCAACTGTCTCCTGAGCCCAGTGTGGAACCTCATGAAGTCACTTTGGGAATGTCCACATTAAAGGGACAGCTATGCATACGAATCACTACACATCCCCCTTCTTTCTAAAACAACATGTCTTAACTTTGTCATATCTAAATGTAAACATGAAACATGGATCAAGATCAATAACTCAATAACCAATTTAACATGCCTCACTATAAAATCATGCTACGTGTTCTACGTGTTACTAAAAACCAAAAACTAACTATTACAACTAAGGGTGTCAGACTATTATACTATTATACACGATGTCACACTGCCCTATCCTCTTCCCTTCTCATCACTACCACATCATCCTTCTTACGCCATCTCCCATCATCCAACATCACAGATCCTCTAGAGACCTTCACAACTCGCGCATTTCCACTGTAACGTGATAACCCTTTCTTAACAAACCCCGGTAGCTTTAGTCTTACAACATCCCCTACTTGCACTCGCAAATCCTTAACACCAAACCTTTTATTATATAGTGACACCATTTTATTTTGCTTACTTTCAACCCTAGACCTAATTACATTTTCCCCAACTGCCTCGCACGTATTCCCCAAAATCTTCTCCTTCAACCACACTGGAAACATCTTCGACGGAGCTTCCCTTCCTCTCATTATCTTAAATGGTGCTACACCGGTAACACTATGGGGAGTCGTATGGTATCCCCATATCGTATCACGTAACGTATCATCTACTGAGACCACATTACTAACAGCTAACTGTATTGCTTCTTTAATTATCCTGTTCATTCGTTCAACTTGCCCATTTGTTTTTGGTGAATAAAGAGGAATGCGATAATGCCGAATATCATTTTCATTCAGAAACAATTGCATTTCTCTAGACATAAATTGAACGCCATTATCTGTAACTATCTCCTTTGGTACCCCTTCACGCGTAAAAATATTCGTCAAAAATCTCAAAACCTCTCTGGTTGTAGGTTCTGATAAGAAAGCATACTCTACCCATTTCGAAAAATAGTCGGTTGCAACAACAATGAACTTCTTATTCCTTGGCAAAATTTCTATCGGTCCCATGATGTCTACTCCTAATTTGATCCAAGGTCCCTCTGGCAATGGAACAACCTCTAATGGATTTTTGTATAACTTGAAACTCTTATCCGCATTCGCACACTCAACACACTTCCCTATCAATTCATCAACTGCACCATCCAAACCTGGCCACCAAAACCTCTCCCTCAACTTACGTTTCGTCAACGTTCTTCCTAAATGTCCTTGGTGTGCGTGCCTTATCAGTAATGATCTTACCCCAAATGGTGGGACTACTAATTTCCCTCGCATAACAAATTCGTTCTCTGTTACCAATGAATCCCTAACCTTCCAAAAAGGTCTACCGGACATCACCATCTCTTTTTCTGCAGGCCACCCATTACTCACCATGTCCCTTACATTCATCAACATACGATCTTCATTCATACTGTCACGCCACATTCTTTCTGTAACTACATCCACTCCCCCCAGCACATCTACAAACGTAACCAAATACTTCTCTGATGCATCATCAACATCACCTACATCCGCTTCAACTGGTAGACGAGATAAGCAATCTGCTACTCTATTTCTACCTCCTGGAATATACTCTATGGTAAAGCTCCAACCGTTCAATTTAGAAATTATACGAGCTAACCTGGAAGAAATTTTGTCCTGCCCTTCCACCTCTATAACATATACTAGTGGTTTATGATCTGTGCGGAGTACAAACTGAATACCCCATACAAAGTACTTGAATTTTTCAACTGCCCAGGCGCACGCCAATGCCTCTCTTTCAATTACGGCATACCGACGCTCTGCATCACACAAAGTGCGTGACGCGAAAGCTATTGTTACTTCTTTTCCTCCTGCACTTATTTGTGTTAGCACGGCCCCTATGCCACATAAACTGGCATCCACAGTAATTATGGTCTTTAACCCACAAACATACGATTGTAAAGCCTTCGCTCCTAACAATTCCTTCTTAATATTTTCAAATGCATGCTGACATTCATTGCTCCAAACAAACACCTTTCCCTTCCTATTTAAACCCAACAACGGTTCAACCTTTTCAGCAAACATCGGTATGAATTTACTATAATATTCACAAAGCCCTAAAAAGGACAGCAATTGTTCTTTGTTTTGGGGCGCAGGCGCCTCTCTGATCGCTTTCAGAGTATCGAATTTTGGTGTAACGCCCGAGCTATCTATCTCATGTCCTAAATATACTACTTTCTGTCTTGCAAACTCACACTTTTCTCTCTTCAAGGTCATCCCACTTTCCACTATTATCTGTAATACTTTCTCCAGCCTGACATTATGCTCTTCTACCGTTGACCCAAAAACCAAAATGTCATCTTGATAAGCGATAACACCCTTTTCGTTTTTAAACAATAAATACATTGCTCTTTGGAAGCAAGCTGCTGCGGACGCAAGCCCAAACGGCATACGGCAAAACTGAAATGCTCCAATTGGGGTGATAAATGCTGTGTATTGCTTAGAAGACTCCTTCATCACTATCTGATGATACGCACTACGTAGGTCTAGTGTGGTAAAGACACTCGCACCCGCCAATCCAGAAATTAGATCTTGTATCCTGGGTATAGGATGGCAATCTACTACGATGTTATTGTTTAAAGAACGCAAGTTGACACACACGCGGACCTCACCCGTTTTCTTGTGTGCAAAAGCCAGTGGTGCCAACCATTGCGCCCTTTCTATTGGCTCAATTATTCCTCCCTCTTGTAGCTTCTTTAATTCTTCTAATACTTCCTCTTTAATATTCACTGGGATTGGCTTTGGTTTGTGTCGTACAGGAACTGCATTATCAATTAAAGTTATTTCGCACTCAATATTTTTTAGTTTGCCTAAGGTATTTTTAAATGCATCAGGGAACTTCGCACTCATACTCTCCCCCACATCCTGTTCTACGTTTTCAATTACATAAATCTTCCTCGCACCTGCAGCATTTACAATTAATTTTAACTGCTTCTGCTGTATCCACCCCAAAATGCACAATTTTACTGGGGACACATACATCTTGCATATAATTTTCGTTTCTTGAAAAACAATTTCACATACAAAGTAACCTAGTAAGGTCACTAGGCTACCACCATATGCTTTCGGTTGAATACTGGTTTCAACTAAAGCTGTGTTTGATAGATTATTATTGAACCATTCCTCTGAGACAATACTTATTGTAGACCCTGTATCTATCAAAAAATTACATGATGCCCCATCTACCTTCATGTAACACCTCGGTTGATCATTGCACACTTCGTCATGTACAGACATGGCTTCTATGTTATCTAGAGTTAACACTAAATGATTAATCATCTTTACGTCAAAGTCTTTTGTCTTTTCTTCTTCCACGTCTTCTTCTACTTCGGTAGTTAACTCCCTCACGGATTCTCTTCCTTTCATGCGGCTTAAACATACCCTAGCAAAATGATCTTGTTTCTGACAAATTCTACATGTCGTACCCCATGCCGGACATGACTTATATGCTGCTGAATGAGACATGGATCCGCACCGTAGACATGTGCGCTTCGTTTGTGCGTTGTACACTAGTTGTCTCGACGCTGGTGTCTTAAAGTTTGTCGTTGAGTTTTGTGCTTGTCCGTTTCTGAACGTAGGTCTGGTTTGGACATAGTTCATCGTAGGTGCATCCTTTTTCAATGCTTTTTGACACGTAATTGTCACTTCCATACATTTTGCAGTGTCTACGACTTGGTCCAATGTTGGATTTTTCATTGCAAGGAGTTTACGTTGTATTTCAGTGTTCGTCATTTTCATGATGATCTGATCACGTAGTACTTGTTCTGGTGTCAATGTTTCAAAGTTGCAGGTTGCTGCTAGTACCCTCAACTCAGATAAAAAATCCTCTATGGGTTCTTCATGTTGTTGATTCCTGGAGTAAAACTTGTACCTTTCAAATATAATGTTCTTCTCTTTGTCGAATTTGTTTTGTAATTTTAATATTGCTGGCTCAAACTCCTCCAGTGCTCCATCTGAAACAAAACGTGGCTCTAAGTGATCATACACGCGTTGCCCTTCAGGTCCCAATAAACTATATAATAGGGCAAATTTGCGTTCAGAGTCAAACTTTTTTGCCCCATTTGCCACCAAATACGCTGAAAAAGCTCTGTACCACCTTGTCCAAGGAATGGGTGGAGGTCCTGGAATCTGCAAAAATGGGGGTGGTGCAGCAACGTTCTGCATGTTAGGTTGCAGAGATTGTACTTGAGCATTTGGCATGTTTTACCGCAGTTTTCCTTCCTTCTCTGTTTTTTTTTTTTTGACGGTATACAACTGCAGTCAGTCAATGTAGTACCCTCGTTTCACCATTTCATCAGTGGCGGCGCTGTCCTCCAGTCATACAGCAGTATCCGCAGTACCCTCGTTCTGCCACTCTGTTAGTGGGGGCGCTGTTCTTCGTCGCGTCAGACGTGCCGGGCATGAGCGCGCGCGTGCGCGTGCTGTGAGTCGGTACGAGCGCTCGCACGAGCCCTATAGGATGGCTCTATAGGATGGCTGTTGGCTGCCTTTCTTCCCTTTTTTTTCGTTTTCGTGTTACTCACGAATGCGCGATGCCGCTGCGATGCCGCCACAGAGCTGCAGCTGTACACAGAGCTGCAGTGGCCCCTCCTGCACTCCTGCTGTGCAGCCGTCCTCTGTGCAACTCTGTGCAGGTTCGGCCGTGCTCCACTCGTCGCCAAATTTGTGCTGTCTGCTCACAGAAATGAAGATCACTGGAAACAGGTATCGAGGTGAGTTAGTATTTATTTGTATACATCATACAAAGGTCCTGCGTGCATCTCCCATCACTGGCTCTCACCAACTGTCTCCTGAGCCACAGTCTGGAACTCCATGAAGTCACTTGGAGAATGTCCACATTAAAGGGACAGCCATGCACATTAATCATTACACATCCCCCTTTTTTCTGAACAACATGCTTCAACTTCATCATATCTAAATGTAAAGACCAACTGTGGATAAAGATAAATAACATGCCACACTAGAAAATCATGCTATATGCTACTAACTAATAAAATTACTAAATTACTAAAATAATAACTAATAAATGTCGTCGCTATCAACCATACACTAAGATGCCACTCTGTCCTCTTCCCTTCTCATTACCACCACATCATCCTTCTTTCGCCACCTCCCATCATCCAGCATTACAGATCCTCTAGAAATCTTCACAACTCTCATATTCTGACTATACCGTGACAACCCTTTCTTAACAAACCCCGGTATCTTTATTTTTACAACATCCCCTACTTGCACTCGCAAATCCTTAGTACCAAACCTTTTATTATATAGAGACACCATTCTATTCTGTTTAGTTTCAACCCTAGACCTAATTACATTTTCTCCAACTGCTTCACACGTATTCCCCAAAACCTTCTCTTTCAACCATACTGGAAACATCTTCGACGGAGCTTCCCTTCCTCTCATTATCTTAAACGGTGCTACACCGGTAACACTATGTGGAGTTGTATGGTATCCCCATATCGTGTCACGTAACGTATCATCTACTGAAACTACATTACTAACAGCTAACTGTATTGCTTCTTTAATTATTCTATTCATTCGTTCAACTTGTCCATTTGTTTTTGGTGAATAAAGAGGAATGCGATAATGCCTAATATCATTTTCATTCAGAAATATTTGCATTTCTCTAGACATGAACTGAACGCCATTATCCGTGACCACTTCCTTCGGTACTCCTTCACGTGTAAAAATATTCGTCAAAAATCTCAAAACTTCCCTGGTTGTAGGCTCTGATAAGAAAGCATATTCAACCCATTTCGAGAAATAGTCAGTTGCAACAACAATAAACTTCTTATTTCTCGGCAAAATCTCTATCGGTCCCATGATGTCTACTCCTAATTTAATCCAAGGGCCCTCTGGTAACGGAACAACTTCTAATGGATTTTTGTATAACTTATAACTCTTATCCGCATTTGCACACTCAACGCACATCCCTATCAATTCATCAACTGCACCATCTAAACCTGGCCACCAAAACCTTTCCCTCAACTTTCGTTTTGTCAACGTTCTCCCCAAATGCCCTTGGTGTGCATGCTTTATCAACAATGATCTTACCCCAAATGGTGGGACTACTAACTTCCCGCGCATAACAAATTCGTTTTCTGTTACCAATGAATCCCTAACCTTCCAAAAAGGCCTACCAGACATCACCATATCTTTTTCTGCAGGCCACCCATTACTCACCATGTCCCTCACATTCATTAACATACGATCCTCATTCATACTGTCACGCCACATTCTTTCTGTAACTACATCAACTCCCCCTAACACATCCACAAACGTAACCAAATACTTCTCTGATGCATCATCAACATCACCTACATCCGCTTCAATTGGCAGACGAGATAGGCAGTCTGCTACTCTATTTCTCCCTCCTGGAATATACTCTATGCTAAAACTCCATCCGTTCAATTTAGAAATTATGCGAGCTAGCCTAGAAGAAATCTTGTCCTGTCCTTCCACCTCAATAACATACACCAATGGTTTATGATCTGTGCGGAGTACAAACTGAATACCCCACACAAAGTACTTGAATTTTTCAACAGCCCAAGCACACGCCAATGCCTCCCTTTCAATTACGGCATACCGACGCTCTGCATCACACAAGGTGCGCGACGCGAAAGCTATAGTTACTTCTTTCCCCTCTGCATTGATTTGCGTTAACACGGCTCCTATACCACATAAACTGGCGTCCACAGTAATCACAGTCTTTAACCCACACACATATGACTGTAAAGCTTTTGCTCCTAATAATTCCTTCTTGATATTTTCAAAAGCATTCTGACATTCACTGCTCCAAACAAACGCTTTTCCTTTCCTATTTAACCCCAACAACGGTTCAACTTTTTCAGCAAACATTGGTATGAACTTACTATAATATTCACAAAGCCCTAAAAAGGACAGCAATTGTTCTTTGTTCTGGGGCGTAGGTGCTTCTCTGATCGCTTTCATAGTATCGAATTTTGGTGTAACACCCGAGCTATCTATCTCATGTCCTAGATATACTACTTTTTTCCTTGCAAACTCACACTTTTCTCTCTTCAAGGTCATTCCACTTTCCACTATTATCTGTAATACTTTCTCCAACCTGATATTATGTTCTTCTATCGTTGATCCAAAAACCAAAATGTCATCTTGATAAGCGATGACACCCTTTTCATTTTTAAACAATAAATACATTGCTCGTTGAAAACAAGCTGCTGCGGACGCAAGTCCAAACGGCATACGGCAAAATTGAAATGCCCCAATTGGGGTGATAAATGCCGTGTACTGTTTAGAAGACTCTTTCATCACTATTTGATGATATGCACTACGTAAGTCTAAGGTGGTAAAGACGCTCGCACCCGCCAATCCAGAAATTAGGTCTTGTATCCTGGGTATAGGATGGCAATCTACAACTATATTATTGTTTAAAGAACGCAAGTTAACACACACGCGGACCTCGCCCGTCTTCTTGTGTGCAAAAGCCAGTGGTGCCAACCATTGCGCCCTTTCTATTGGTTCGATTATTCCTCCCTCTTGTAGCTTCTTTAACTCTCCTAATACCTCCTCTCTGATATTTACTGGAATTGGTTTCGGTTTGTGTCGTACAGGAATTGCATTGTCAATTAAAGTGATTTCGCACTCAATATTTTTTAGTTTGCCCAAGGTGTTTTTAAATGCATCAGGGAACTTTATACTCATACTTTCACCCACATCCTGTTCTAGGTTTTCAATAACATAAATCTTCCTCACACCGGCAGCGTTTACAATTAACTTCAATTGCTTCTGCTGTATCCACCCCAATATGCACAACTTAACTGGAGACACATACATTTTGCACACAATTTTCTTTTCTTGAAAAACAATCTCACATACAAAGTAACCTAGTAAGGCCACTAGGCTACCACCATATGCTTTCGGTTGAATACTAGTTTTAACTAAAACTTTGTTTGGTAGATTATTATTGAACCATTCTTCTGAGACAATACTTATTGTAGACCCTGTATCTATCAAGAAATTACATGATACCCCATCTACCGTCATGTAACACTTCGGTTGATCATTGCACACTTCATCATGTACAGACATAGCTTCTATATTGTCTAGAGTTAATACTAAATGGTTAATCATCTTTACATCAAAGTTTTCTGTCTTTTCTTCCATGTTTCCTTCTACTTCGGTAGTTAACTCCCTCACGGATTCCTTTCCTTTCGTGCGGGTTAAACATACCCTAGCAAAATGGTCTTGTTTCTGACAAATTCTACATGTTGTACCCCATGCCGGACACGACTTGTATGCTGCTGAATGAGACAAGGACCCACACCGTAGACATGTGCGCTTCATTTGTGCGTTGTATACTTGTTGTCCCGACGCTTGTGTCTTAAAGTTTGTTGTTGAGTTTTGTGCCTGTCCGTTTCTGAATGTAGGTCTGGTTTGAACATAGTTCATCATAGGTGCATCCTTTTTCAATGCTCTTTGACATGTGATCGTCACTTCCATACATTTTGCAGTGTCTACGACTTGATCCAATGTTGGATTTTTCATCGCAAGGAGTTTGCGTTGTATTTCAGTGTTCGTCATTTTCATGATGATCTGATCACGTAGTACTTGTTCAGGCGTCAATGTTTCAAAGTTGCAGGTTGCTGCTAGTACCCGCAATTCGGACAAAAAGTCCTCTATGGGTTCTTCATGTTGTTGATTCCTGGAGTAAAACTTGTACCTTTCGAATATAATGTTCTTCTCCTTATCGAATTTGTTTTGTAATTTCAATATTGCTGGCTCATACTCCTCCAGTGATCCATCTGAGACAAAACGTGGCTCTAAGTGATCATATATGCGTTGCCCTTCAGGCCCCAATGAACTATATAGCAGGGCAAATTTGCGTTCAGAGTCAAACTTCTTTGCCCCATTTGCCACCAAATACGCCGAAAAGGCTCTGTACCACCTTGTCCAAGGAATGGGTGGAGGTCCTGGAATCTGTAAAAATGGGGGTGGCGCAGAAACGTTCTGCATGTTAAGTTGTGGAGATTGTACTTGAGCATTGGGCATGCTTTACTGCAATATTTTGGATGCTGGCAATATTTTTTTTTTTTTGCTGTTATTTTTTATTTTATTTTTTTTTATACCGCTGCAGTCAGTCACACTTGATCGCAGTACCCTCGTTTCACCATTTCATTGGTGGCGGCGCTGTTCTTCAGTCATACAGCAGTATCCGCAGTACCCTCGTTCTGCCACTCTGTTGGTGGGGGCGCTGTTCTTCGTCGTGTCACAGGCACGAACGTGCGCGTGCGTTCGTTGCTGTGAGCCGGTGCGAGCGCTCGCACGAGCTCTAGTGGATGGCTGCACGAGCTCTAATGGATGGCCCCCTTTTTTCTTTTATTTGGGTGTCACTCACTGTTTGTCAAGAGTGCCGCCCATGCGCGATGCCACCGCTCGGTACACAGTGCTGTCCTGGGGTCTGCAGTGTCCCCTCCTGCACTCCTGTTCTGCAGCTGTCTTCTGTGCGTCTCTGTGTAGGTTCAGCTGTGCTCCACTCGTCGCCAAATTTGTGCTGTTCGCTTGTAAGAATGAAGATCACCAGGAACAGGAAGCGAGGTAAGTTAGTGTTTTATTGTATACATCATACAAAGGTCCTGCGTGCATCTCCCATCACTGGCTCTCACCAACTGTCTCCTAGAGCCAACTCTGGAACCCCACGAAGTCACTTGGAGAATGTCCACATTAAAGGGACAGTTATGCACATTAATCACTACACATCCCCCTTCTTTCTGAACAACATGTTTCAACTTTGTCATATCTAAATGTAAACACCAAACCACCAATAACCACCTTAACATGTCACACTATAAAATCATGCTACATGTTACTAACTAATAAAAACTACTAATTATTATAACTATAACTACTAACACACCACACACTGTCACTCTGCTCTATCCTTATCCCTTCTCATCACCACCACATCATCCTTCTTTCGCCATCTTCCATCATCCAACATTACAGACCCTCTAGAGACCTTCACAACTCGCGTACTCTGACTATAACGTGACAACCCTTTCTTAACAAACCCCGGTATTTTTATTCTTACAACATCCCCTACTTGCACTCGCAAATCCTTAGCACCAACCCTTTTATTATATAGAGACACCATTTTATTTTGTTTACTTTCAACCCTAGACCTAATTACATTTTCCCCAACTGCTTCACACGTATTCCCCAAAACCTTCTCCTTCAACCATACTGGAAACATCTTCGACGGAGCTTCCCTTCCTCTCATTATCTTAAACGGTGCTACACCAGTAACACTATGTGGAGTCGTATGGTATCCCCATATCGTATCACGTAACGTATCATCTACCGAAACTACATTACTAACAGCTAACTGTACTGCTTCTTTAATTATTCTGTTCATTCGTTCTACTTGTCCATTAGTTTTTGGTGAATAAAGAGGAATGCGATAATGCCGAATATCATTTTCATTCAGAAATAATTGCATTTCTCTAGACATGAATTGAACGCCATTATCTGTGACTATCTCCTTCGGTACCCCTTCACGCGTAAAAATATTCGTCAAAAATCTCAAAACTTCCCTGGTTGTAGGCTCTGACAAGAAAGCATATTCAACCCATTTCGAGAAATAGTCAGTTGCAACAACAATAAACTTTTTGTTCCTCGGCAAAATCTCTATCGGTCCCATGATGTCTACTCCTAATTTAATCCAAGGGCCCTCTGGTAATGGAACAACTTCTAATGGATTTTTGTATAACTTGTAACTCTTATCCGCATTTGCACACTCAACGCACATCCCTATCAGTTCATCAACTGCACCATCTAAACCTGGCCACCAAAACCTCTCCCTCAACTTACGTTTTGTCAACGTTCTTCCCAAATGCCCTTGGTGTGCGTGCTTTATCAACAATGATCTTACCCCAAATGGTGGGACTACTAACTTTCCGCGCATAACAAATTCGTTTTCTGTTACCAATGAATCCCTAACCTTCCAAAAAGGCCTACCAGACATCACCATATC
>JAUBNW010187652.1:0-11945 GCA_032357565.1 Desmognathus valtos | reverse complement strand
AGACAAGGTCTTTCAATTCAAGGTGCTGCTGTTCGGACTAAAGTCAGCACCCAGAGAGGGTCTGGCCAGGCCGTCAGACGACAGGATCAAGTCCCTGCGGGCGGCGATCCAGGCGCTAAGAGGCGTAGAGACAGTTACAGTCAGAGTGGCGAAGTCCTGCATCGGAAAGATGTCTTCGTGCATCGGGGTGGTGCCGCAAGCACGGCTTCGGATGAGGCCCTTGCAGGAGATGGTGTCTGCCCAATGGGATCAGATGTCAGGACACTGGGATGCGAAGATCTCAGTTTATGCTCTGACGAAAGAGAAACTGAAATGGTGGCTGCAAGAAAGACACCTGCTGGAAGGCGCACCTTTTCGTCCTCCGAAACCGGAAGTGGAAGTGACGACGGATGCTTCGATGCAGGGATGGGGCGGCCACATAGGAGACAGACAAGTGCAGGGCCTATGGGGGCCGAGAGAACAGCAACTGCACATCAATGTACTGGAGCTGATGGCGGTGGAACTGTCCCTTCGCAGTTTCTTGCCCCTGTTGAGGGGGAAGGTGGTCAAGGTGTGGACAGACAACACCACGACCATGTTTTACATTTTGAAACAAGGAGGGACGAGATCTGCGCTCCTCTCCGAGAAAGCACAGGACTTGTGGAAATGGGCACTGCAACACGACATGTGGTTGCTGGCAGCTCACATTCAAGGGGAGCAGAATGTGGAGGCAGACGCTCTCAGCAGACAGTACGTAGACTCTCACGAGTGGGAGCTGGCCCCGGAGGTGCTGGAATGGATCTTCGACAGCTGGGGCCAGCCGTCGACGGACCTGTTTGCTACTGCGCTGAACAGCAAGTGTGCCAAGTTTGCATCGAGGTTCAGAGAAAAGGGGTCTCTGGGAGACGCGCTCATGATAGAATGGCCGGTGTCGCCATCCGGCGCTATCCGCGTCGCGTTATCATCCGGTTAGCAGTCAGTTCATGATTCGATTCCACGTTTCCTTATTCAAGATGGCCGCCGTTTGTTGTTCCCAATGTCTTCATGTGTTTTTCCTATTCAACATGGCCGCCTGCCCTTCTGTTAACAATGCTTTCATGAATATACCTATTCAAGATGGCCGCCGGCATTCCCTGTGTCTTGCGCCGGCGTCGTTACGTTCGTTCCTCACACCGGATTGGATTTAAGCACACAGGTGCATTCGGTCAGTGCCTTTCAGTGAGCGTGTTTCGTCCACGTCGCTTCTTGGTCCGGCGTTTTTTCGCCCTTCGCCTTCGGTGCCTTCAATCTTCGTGTTCGGAGCCTTCATTGCGGCTCGACGGAGTCCTCGACATTCATCCTTTCCTCAATTCTCTAGCTGCCGCATATTTCCACGCTAAGTATTCTATCCACGTGTTTGTCCTCAGTTGTTCTTGCATTTCACGTGTTGTCTTCAGTTGTACTCTTGTATTCCTGGTTGTGTTTTCTTTTTCCCTTTAGTGGTTTCCCAATTCCCTGGGTTTCCTTTCTAGGGTCAGATTAGCCAGCTCCCCAGGTTCCTGTGTTAGGTAAGGTGTCTTTAGGTTCCAGGTTAGGTTTATTTAGTTTTCAGGGTTAGGTCCCTGTTGTCACGTCAGGTCCCAGGTTCCTGTTCCTTAGGTTTCTTCCGGAGGTTTTTTGCTGTTCCTGCTTTTTCTTCCTTGCCCACGGTGCCCTGGGTAACTCACTCATTGTGTGTTCCCAGGATAACGTGTGGTACTATCATCTCGACATTAAAGACCAACAGGTAAGAGCAGCATTTTACAGACTGAAAGGCCTTACTAAACTCGTTTTAGCATGGCTACAGCTGCAGAACTTACAGCAGCTATACAACAACTAAATCAGCAACTCCAAGAGATTAAGTTAGAAAATGCTGCTCTTAAAGGGGCCATAGAAACCAGACCACCTGTGGTATTTGAAGCAGCACCAATAGGAGCTGCATTTGATAGATTCACAGGGGACCCTAAGAAAGTTAAAGAATTTCTATCCGCCTGCAAGGTACAATTTTTGTTTAGAGCAGAGCATTTCACTAACGATAAGGCTAAGGTTGGATTTCTTATCAGTCATTGTACAGGGAGTGCGCTCGCCTGGGCTACTCCTCTTGTTTCCAGTAATGATCCAATTCTGGCAGATTTTGCCTTATTCGAGACAGAGTTTAATAAGATGTTCACAAGAGAACGCTGTACGTTTTCTACTGAGGAAGCCTTATTAGATTGCATTCAGGGAAATAAGGACGTCCTTGCTTATATTACCACGTTCCGAAGCTTAGCAGCGGAAGCCAAATGGCCAGAGAACGTACAATTACCTTTGTTTCGTCGCGGTCTTAAAGACGAAATTAAGGATGAGTTAGCCAGGGTAGCCAGACCAGTGTCTCTGACAGCATTAATGGATTTAGCTCTATCGATTGAATTTCGTATATCAGAACGTAGACATGAGAAGCGTAAAACAGTGCCTTTACAAGTACGTCCTTCAAGGACAAGTGAGCCCAGTAAGACAGACACAGTGGAGGAACCCATGGTTATTGATTCCGCTCGTGGTCCGCTCACCGAAGAAGAGAGACAAAGGAGAAGAACAAAGGGTCTTTGTCTATATTGTGGTTCTTCGTCTCATTTAATTAGAGCATGTCCGGTATGCCCTCCGCGCAAGGTAGCGGGAAACTCCAACACCCGCAGCTAAAGCTGGACCATACTGTGGGTGGTAAATTCGGTCCATTAGGAAATGTCAATTCAGGTGCAGACGAATCTATGTTATATCTACGAGTTCATATTGCATGGCCAGGTCAAGAACCATTTGAAGTGGTAGCATTGCTTGATTGTGGGGCAGCTGGATTCTTTATTGATGCCGAGTGGTCAGCCCTTAGAGGCGTACCATTAGTTAAGAAAACCTTTCCGACACCTGTGCAAACAGTTGATGGTACACCTTTGTCGTCAGGGCCTTTAATCTGGCAAACTATTCCTCTTACTATGTTTCTAGGTAGGCATAGAGAAACGCTCTCGTGGAATTGCATTAAATCTCCACATAGTCCTCTCATCATTGGTTTGCCTTGGCTTAGAAAACATAATCCGTTCATTAACTGGGAGTTAGGTACGGTTATGTTTCATTCCTCCTTTTGTTTCAAACACTGCTTTCAGGAAACAGCTTGGTCTTCGACAGCTTGGGGAATCTTCCAAGTCAGAAAGGGAGGATCAAAAGATTAATGCAGTACAACAGGTTTGCGCCCATTTTCTCAAATCCTGTTAGCAAACCACTGCCACCCCACAGACTACAGGATTGTAGGATAGAGCTGGTGGAAGGGGCTCAGGTTCCATTCGGTAGAATGTATAATCTGTCACAAGATGAACGTCGAGTGCTAAGACAATACCTGGATGAACATCTGGAACAGGGGCTTATTGTTCCATCGTATTCTTCCGCTGGGGCACCCCTCTTTTTTGTGAAAAAAAAGACGGGAGATTTACGTCCCTGCATCGATTATCGAGGTCTTAATTCTGTGACAGTAAGGGACCGTTATCCCTTACCCCTAATCCAAGACATTCTTAACGCCGTCACGGGCGCAGTGATTTTTACAAAGATTGACCTAAGAGGGGCTTATCATCTATTGCGTATATTTCCTGGTGATGAGTGGAAGACCGCCTTTCGTACACCATTTGGTCTGTTCGAATACAGGGTCATGCCGTTCGGGCTGGTCAACGCCCCTGCTGTTTTTCAACGGTTTATGGATGTGATATTTTCTGACTTATTGATGGCTACGGTCATAGTTTATCTAGATGATATTCTTGTTTTTTCTCAGTCTCAGGAACAACACGTTAAAGATACCACCGAAGTTCTAGAAAGACTAAAACAGAACAGTTTACTGAGCAAACCAGAGAAATGCATTTTTAATGCAGACACCGTGGATTATTTGGGATTCATTCTTTCTCCTGAAGGGACCCGAATGGATCCCAAAAAAGTATCGGCAATACTCGACTGGGAACCCCCAGATTCAGTTAAGGCCATGCAGAGATTTCTTGGAGTAGCCAACTACTACCGAAAATTTATCAGAGATTTTGCAGCCTGCGTAACTCCTTTGACCAAGCTTTTGCAAAAGAATGTACAATATGTGTGGTCAGCAGAGGCTGAAATAGGTTTCCAAAGGTTAAAAGAGTTATTTACCACAGCTCTGATTCTGGTGTCCCCTGACGATCTGTTACCTTTTGTAGTGGAAACTGACGCCTCAGATTATGCTCTAGGGGCAGTGCTTATTCAGACCTCTCAGACTGATGGTCTGGAACACCCAGTGGCTTTCTACTCCAGACAGTTACGCCCAGCGGAGCGTAATTACTCCACTATTGAAAAGGAGCTTTTAGCCATCAAATCAGCTCTATCCGAATGGAGGCATCATCTGCTAGGAGGTCGACATCGTTTTTGCATTCGTACGGATCATAAGAACCTTAGCGTTCTCCGTACCTTAGATTGTCGCAACAGCAGACAAGCACGGTGGGCCTTTTTTCTCGCACAGTACGATTTTGAGATAACGTACATACCAGGTTCCCAAAACATCATCGCTGATGCCTTGTCACGACGCTATCCAACTGACATTGATGAGATTTTACCCTTCCCAACCTTTTTTGGACCAGAGGTACCAATAATAGGAGAACTCCTAGATTGGGACAGATTCAAGCTGCAGCTGCCCATTCCTGATCAAGAACTCCTGGATAGGAAGGATTTTTCATTGGTCAATGAGGTCTTGCGTTACAAGGATAGGGTGGTCCTGATGGGATCCAAGGAACGTACCGAAGCCATGTTATCCTGTCATGATAATCCCGTAGCAGGTCATCGTGGGGTACAGACTTCCTACCAGTTGCTTAAACGTCATTTTTGGTGGCCTAAGATGAAGGATGATATCCAAGAGTATGTGTTAGCATGTCCTATTTGCGCCCAAGCGAAAGAAAGAGTGGGGAAATCTCCAGGTCTTCTGCATCCATTACCGGTGCCGGAGTATCCATGGCAGATAATATCAATGGATTTCGTGGTAGAATTACCAAAATCGGATGGTTGTACCTGTATCTTTTCGGTGGTTGACTCCTACTCTAAGATGGTTCATTTTGTTCCATTACCTAACTTGCCAACAGCCAAGAAGTTGGCTGATGTCTTTCTTAAGGAAGTGTTTAGACTTCATGGACTACCCCTTAACATCATTTCGGATCGTGGGTCACAGTTTATTTCACGTTTTTGGGGTTCTCTTTGTTCCACCTTAGGAATGACTCGGTCTTTGTCTTCAGGATACCATCCCCAGTCTAACGGACAAACAGAGAGGGTTCATCGGACGCTTAAGACATACCTTCGGGCCTATGTCAATCAGTGTCAAGACAATTGGGTGTCTTTTCTTCCCCTTGCTGAGTTTGCTATAAATAATGCGATCCATTCATCCACGCGCTCTTCTCCGTTTTTCTGTCTATATGGTAGACATCCCACTGCACTCACATTTCATCCTCCGGCAGTTATGGCACCAGCCGCTGATGATCATGTACGAGAACTAAAGAAAGTTCAGTCTGCAGTACATAAGAATCTACTTCGTTCTAAGATAACAATGAAACATCAAGCTGACAAACATCGGCGTGATACGCCAAATTACCAAGTGGATAACTTACCCATTCAAGGGTCCAGGAAATTGGGTATGCGGTATGTGGGACCGTTTCCCATAGTGTCTAAAATCAATGAAGTTGCTTACCGCTTACAGTTACCAAACAAATGGCGTGTACACCCAGTTTTTCATACTTCCTTACTCAAGGCGGTCCTCGAGGACCCTTTTCTGAGGCATGTCAAACCGCCTCCTCCCCTGATTAGGGCAGGGCATGAAGAGTATGAGGTTCAGAAAGTTCTTGATTCACGCATTTGTAGGGGTTCTCTACAGTATTTGTTGGATTGGAAAGGTTACGGTCCAGCGGATCGTTCATGGGAAAACGCTCAAGACGTTCATGCACCCGCATTGATTTGGTCGTTTCATTTCAGACATCCTGACAAGCCTGGGCCCTTGGGTAGGGGGCATACTGTCGCCATCCGACGCTATCCGCGTCGCATCATCATTCGGTTGGTAGTACAGAACTTTGTTCGTTCCTAATTCAAGTTTCCTTATTCAAGATGGCCGCCGTTCGTTTCTAATGCCTTCTGGTGCTTCCCTATGCAAGATGGTAGCCTGCCCTGGTTATTGACAATTGCCTTCTTGCTTATCCCTGTTCAAGATGGCCGCCGGCAATTCTCCATGTGTTTCATGCGCCGGCGTCGCTACTTTCACGTTCCCCACACCGGATTGTATTTAAGCACACAAGTGCCTCGCTCAGTGCCTTTCAGTGAGCGTGTTTACCTCACCTCGCTTCTTGGTCCGGCGTTCTCGCCCTCGCTTTCGACGCTACTGTTCCCATCTGCCTTCGTGTACGAGTCCAGTGTGGTTCCTCTCGTTACGATTTCGTCGGTTCCCTCGTCCATCTTCCTTGTTTCTCCTATCACGAACTTCTGCTGTTCTACGTTAAGTATCTTTGTTCTTTACTTGGTGTGTCTTTAATTATTCGCTATCTGTTTTCGGTTGTGGGCTCCCCCTTAGTTGTACCCCTCTCCCTGTTCCTTAATAGGGTCAGTTAGTCAGCTCCTCAGGTTCCTGTGATAGGTAGGGTGTCATTAGGTTCCAGGCTAGTCTTATTTAGTTTCCAGGGATAGGTCCCTGTTGTCACGTCAGGTCCCAGGTTTCCTGTTTCCCAGTTGTATCCCGGAGGTTTTTTGCTGTACCTGCTTTTTCCTCCTTGCCCACGGTGCCCCGGGTAACTCACTTATCGTGTGTTCCCAGGATAACGTGTGGTACTATCATCTCGACATTAAAGACCAACAGGTAAGAGCAGCATTTTACAGACTGAAAGGCCTTACTAAACTCGTTTTAGCATGGCTACAGCTGCAGAACTTACAGCAGCTATACAACAACTAAATCAGCAACTCCAAGAGATTAAGTTAGAAAATGCTGCTCTTAAAGGGGCCATAGAAACCAGACCACCTGTGGTATTTGAAGCAGCACCAATAGGAGCTGCATTTGATAGATTCACAGGGGACCCTAAGAAAGTTAAAGAATTTCTATCCGCCTGCAAGGTACAATTTTTGTTTAGAGCAGAGCATTTCACTAACGATAAGGCTAAGGTTGGATTTCTTATCAGTCATTGTACAGGGAGTGCGCTCGCCTGGGCTACTCCTCTTGTTTCCAGTAATGATCCAATTCTGGCAGATTTTGCCTTATTCGAGACAGAGTTTAATAAGATGTTCACAAGAGAACGCTGTACGTTTTCTACTGAGGAAGCCTTATTAGATTGCATTCAGGGAAATAAGGACGTCCTTGCTTATATTACCACGTTCCGAAGCTTAGCAGCGGAAGCCAAATGGCCAGAGAACGTACAATTACCTTTGTTTCGTCGCGGTCTTAAAGACGAAATTAAGGATGAGTTAGCCAGGGTAGCCAGACCAGTGTCTCTGACAGCATTAATGGATTTAGCTCTATCGATTGAATTTCGTATATCAGAACGTAGACATGAGAAGCGTAAAACAGTGCCTTTACAAGTACGTCCTTCAAGGACAAGTGAGCCCAGTAAGACAGACACAGTGGAGGAACCCATGGTTATTGATTCCGCTCGTGGTCCGCTCACCGAAGAAGAGAGACAAAGGAGAAGAACAAAGGGTCTTTGTCTATATTGTGGTTCTTCGTCTCATTTAATTAGAGCATGTCCGGTATGCCCTCCGCGCAAGGTAGCGGGAAACTCCAACACCCGCAGCTAAAGCTGGACCATACTGTGGGTGGTAAATTCGGTCCATTAGGAAATGTCAATTCAGGTGCAGACGAATCTATGTTATATCTACGAGTTCATATTGCATGGCCAGGTCAAGAACCATTTGAAGTGGTAGCATTGCTTGATTGTGGGGCAGCTGGATTCTTTATTGATGCCGAGTGGTCAGCCCTTAGAGGCGTACCATTAGTTAAGAAAACCTTTCCGACACCTGTGCAAACAGTTGATGGTACACCTTTGTCGTCAGGGCCTTTAATCTGGCAAACTATTCCTCTTACTATGTTTCTAGGTAGGCATAGAGAAACGCTCTCGTGGAATTGCATTAAATCTCCACATAGTCCTCTCATCATTGGTTTGCCTTGGCTTAGAAAACATAATCCGTTCATTAACTGGGAGTTAGGTACGGTTATGTTTCATTCCTCCTTTTGTTTCAAACACTGCTTTCAGGAAACAGCTTGGTCTTCGACAGCTTGGGGAATCTTCCAAGTCAGAAAGGGAGGATCAAAAGATTAATGCAGTACAACAGGTTTGCGCCCATTTTCTCAAATCCTGTTAGCAAACCACTGCCACCCCACAGACTACAGGATTGTAGGATAGAGCTGGTGGAAGGGGCTCAGGTTCCATTCGGTAGAATGTATAATCTGTCACAAGATGAACGTCGAGTGCTAAGACAATACCTGGATGAACATCTGGAACAGGGGCTTATTGTTCCATCGTATTCTTCCGCTGGGGCACCCCTCTTTTTTGTGAAAAAAAAGACGGGAGATTTACGTCCCTGCATCGATTATCGAGGTCTTAATTCTGTGACAGTAAGGGACCGTTATCCCTTACCCCTAATCCAAGACATTCTTAACGCCGTCACGGGCGCAGTGATTTTTACAAAGATTGACCTAAGAGGGGCTTATCATCTATTGCGTATATTTCCTGGTGATGAGTGGAAGACCGCCTTTCGTACACCATTTGGTCTGTTCGAATACAGGGTCATGCCGTTCGGGCTGGTCAACGCCCCTGCTGTTTTTCAACGGTTTATGGATGTGATATTTTCTGACTTATTGATGGCTACGGTCATAGTTTATCTAGATGATATTCTTGTTTTTTCTCAGTCTCAGGAACAACACGTTAAAGATACCACCGAAGTTCTAGAAAGACTAAAACAGAACAGTTTACTGAGCAAACCAGAGAAATGCATTTTTAATGCAGACACCGTGGATTATTTGGGATTCATTCTTTCTCCTGAAGGGACCCGAATGGATCCCAAAAAAGTATCGGCAATACTCGACTGGGAACCCCCAGATTCAGTTAAGGCCATGCAGAGATTTCTTGGAGTAGCCAACTACTACCGAAAATTTATCAGAGATTTTGCAGCCTGCGTAACTCCTTTGACCAAGCTTTTGCAAAAGAATGTACAATATGTGTGGTCAGCAGAGGCTGAAATAGGTTTCCAAAGGTTAAAAGAGTTATTTACCACAGCTCTGATTCTGGTGTCCCCTGACGATCTGTTACCTTTTGTAGTGGAAACTGACGCCTCAGATTATGCTCTAGGGGCAGTGCTTATTCAGACCTCTCAGACTGATGGTCTGGAACACCCAGTGGCTTTCTACTCCAGACAGTTACGCCCAGCGGAGCGTAATTACTCCACTATTGAAAAGGAGCTTTTAGCCATCAAATCAGCTCTATCCGAATGGAGGCATCATCTGCTAGGAGGTCGACATCGTTTTTGCATTCGTACGGATCATAAGAACCTTAGCGTTCTCCGTACCTTAGATTGTCGCAACAGCAGACAAGCACGGTGGGCCTTTTTTCTCGCACAGTACGATTTTGAGATAACGTACATACCAGGTTCCCAAAACATCATCGCTGATGCCTTGTCACGACGCTATCCAACTGACATTGATGAGATTTTACCCTTCCCAACCTTTTTTGGACCAGAGGTACCAATAATAGGAGAACTCCTAGATTGGGACAGATTCAAGCTGCAGCTGCCCATTCCTGATCAAGAACTCCTGGATAGGAAGGATTTTTCATTGGTCAATGAGGTCTTGCGTTACAAGGATAGGGTGGTCCTGATGGGATCCAAGGAACGTACCGAAGCCATGTTATCCTGTCATGATAATCCCGTAGCAGGTCATCGTGGGGTACAGACTTCCTACCAGTTGCTTAAACGTCATTTTTGGTGGCCTAAGATGAAGGATGATATCCAAGAGTATGTGTTAGCATGTCCTATTTGCGCCCAAGCGAAAGAAAGAGTGGGGAAATCTCCAGGTCTTCTGCATCCATTACCGGTGCCGGAGTATCCATGGCAGATAATATCAATGGATTTCGTGGTAGAATTACCAAAATCGGATGGTTGTACCTGTATCTTTTCGGTGGTTGACTCCTACTCTAAGATGGTTCATTTTGTTCCATTACCTAACTTGCCAACAGCCAAAAGGTTGGCCGAGATCTTTCTTAAGGAAGTGTTTAGACTTCATGGGCTACCCCTGAACATCATCTCGGATCGTGGGCCACAGTTTATTTCACGTTTTTGGGGTTCTCTTTGTTCCGCATTAGGAATGACTCGGTCTTTGTCTTCAGGATATCATCCTCAGTCTAATGGACAAACTGAGAGGGTTCATCGGACGCTAAAGACATACCTTCGGGCCTATGTCAATCAGTGTCAGGACAATTGGGTGTCTTTTCTTCCCCTTGCTGAGTTCGCTATTAACAATGCGATCCATTCATCCACGCTCTCTTCGCCGTTTTTCTGTCTATATGGTAGACATCCCACGGCACTCACATTTCATCCTCCGGCAGTTATGGCACCAGCCGCCGATGATCATGTACGCGAACTAAAGAAAGTTCAGTCTGCAGTACATAAGAACCTACTTCGTTCTAAGATTACAATGAAACATCAAGCGGACAAACACCGGCGTGATACGCGAGATTATCAAGTGGGTGATCTGGTATGGTTGTCCTCAGACAACTTACCTATTCAAGGTTCCAGGAAATTGGGGATGCGGTATGTGGGACCGTTTCCCGTAGTGTCTAAGATCAATGAAGTTACCTACCGCTTACAGTTACCAAACAAATGGCGTGTACACCCTGTTTTTCATACTTCCTTACTTAAGGCGGTCCTCAAGGACCCTTTTCAGAGACGTGTCAAACCGCCTCTTCCCCTGATTAGGGCAGGGCATGAAGAATACGAGGTTCAGAGAGTTCTTGATTCACGCATTTGTAGGGGTTCTCTGCAGTATTTGTTGGATTGGAAAGGTTACGGTCCAGCGGACCGTTCATGGGAAAATGCTCAGGACGTTCATGCACCCGCGTTGACACGTTCTTTTCATTCCAGACATCCTGACAAGCCGGGGCCCTTGGGTAGGGGGCATACTGTCGCCATCCGGCGCTATCCGCGTCGCATCATCATTCGGCTAGTCCGCTCCTAGTTTCACGTTTTCCTATGCAAGATGGCCGCCGTTTGTTTTCGATACTTTCATGCGCTTCCTTATGCAATATGGCCGCCTGCCCCAGTTGTTGCCGATGCGTTCCATGCGTTTCCCTTTTCAAGATGGCCGCCGGCCTTTTTACCATGCGTTATTGCGTCGGCGTCGTGACGTTCTCTTCTTCCTCACCGGATGGGATTTAAGCACTCCGGTGCCGTCGGTCAGTGCCTTTCAGTGAGCTTGTTTCGTCACCTCGCTTCTTGGTCCGGCGTCCTCGCCCTCGCTTCGGCGCCTTCAGTTCCGTCTGCCTGCGTGTTCAGTGTCCTCCAGTGCGGTTCGACGGAGTCCTCACCTTTCAACCGTGTCCTCGATTCTCGAACTTCCGCTGTTCTTCTACGCTAAGTATCCTTGTGCCTTGTCCTTCTTTTGTATGTCTTTAGTTGTCCGCTATTCACTTTCTGTTGTTGGTTTATTCCCTTTAGTTGTACCCCTTCCCCTGTTGCCTTGCTAGGGTCAGGATAGTCAGCTCCACAGGTTCCTGTGATAGGTAGGGTGTCTTTAGGTTCCAGGTTAGGTTAATTAAGTTTACAGGGATAGGTCCCTGTTGTCACGTCAGGTCCCAGGTTCCTGTTTTCCCAGGTTTCTCCTGGAGGTTTTTTGCTGTACCTGCTTTTTCCTCCTTGCCCACGGTGCCCTGGGTAACTCACCCATCGTGTGTTCCCAGAATAACGTG
>JAUBNW010176618.1:0-11953 GCA_032357565.1 Desmognathus valtos | reverse complement strand
GGGCTAAGGTATTATTCCTAATTTCTAACCTCTCAGGGGATGCTCAAAGTTGGGCAAGCCCATTAGTGGAAGCTTTAAGTCCGTGGTTGGATGATTTTGAAACCTTTATTACTGAGTTCAAAAGAGTGTTCGACCGGCGCTTCACCTCTCACGCAAAGAGCATAGAATTTTTGAATCTCAAGCAAGGCAGTAGAGACATCACTAGTTATTTGACTAAATTCCAGCAGTTGGCCACCGAGGTAAACTGGGCGGAGGCGACGCAGTATTCTATATATCTGCAGGGGTTAAGGGAAGAGTTTAAGGATGCCTTGCACAACGTGTATCCCATGCCCCGTACCCTTGGCGAACTAATTGATTTATCCCTTCAAATTGATCTTCGACTTCGAGAACGTAGATGGGACTCACAACGGGGTACTAGCTCAAGAAGGGGAACTACCGGCAGTTTACCATTGCAAACTACGTCCCAAGAAACGAGTAGGGGCAATAGCAATAGCAATAACCGGTTCCCCACAGAGATAGTTAGAGGGGCAAATTTACCCGGGAAGTCCATCCGTCGGCCCCCACTTACCGAGTCGGAAAAGGAGAGACGCAGGAAAGAAGGGCTGTGTCTGTATTGTGGACAGTCAGGACATCTAGTACGGGAGTGCAAACTCTTAAAAAAAACACCCCCACCCCTACCTCAAAAAGAAACCTTGGCTTGTGTGGGCGCGGAACTCAAGGCAATGGAGAGCGCGGCCTCTAGCATCCCGGAAAACTCTCAAGCCCACCAGGTCTAGGGGAACCTGGTTCGGGCGAAGTGCAATGCTCTCAATCCCCTGGAACCGAAACTTATTTGCCAACAATAAGCCACTTACAGAAAACCACCAGATTCTTAGTCCTCCCTGTAAAGTTTCCCGAAATTTCCAAGGACCAAATCTTTCCTTTACTGCTTGATTGCGGGGCCCCCGGCTTGTACATAGATAAAATTTTTGCTGAACAAAATAAATTTCCTTTGGAGGCTAAGATGGAGCCGGAATATCTTCGATCCATTGACGGCTCGGCACTAGTCTCCGGTCCCGTCGTGTTAAAAACCATACCACTTCAAATGAGGATGCAGAACCATCGGGAGAGTGCGGAATTCGACGTTATTGCCTCCCCTCATCATCCACTCGTTGTGGGAATGAAGTGGCTAGAGACCCATAATCCCAAAGTCGATTGGGAGACCAAGCGGCTAGTGTTCAATTCGACACATTGTCAGGAGCACTGCATTGATCCTGACGAGGATTTTGGATCCCCGGGGAGCATTGGTACACTCCACTCGTCCTTACCCATGGAGTATCGGGACTTTGAAGATGTATTCTCTCCGAAAGACGCGGAACGACTTCCCCCTCACAGACCATATGATTGCCCGATAGATTTGGTTGCAGGAGCACCCATTCCTCACGGAAAAATATACTCTCTGTCACCCAAGGAAGCGGAAGAACTGGAAAAATACATCGCCGAGAATCTTAAAAAAGGGTTTATTCGACCATCGAAGTCTCCGGCCGGAGCTCCAATTTTCTTTGTACCAAAGAAGACCGGGGATCTCCGGCCATGTATCGATTATAGTGAACTAAACGATATTACTATCAAAAATAGATACCCTTTACCATTAATTCCAGACCTACTCGATTACGTTAAGGGAGCTACGTGGTTCACCAAATTGGATTTGAGGGGGGCCTACAATTTAATAAGGATCAGAGCAGGAGATGAGTGGAAGACCGCGTTCAAATGTCGATTTGGCCACTTCGAATACCTGGTGATGCCCTTCGGACTAACCAATGCCCCCGCAGCGTTTCAATATTTTATCACCGACATTTTTAAAGATCTAATTGGGAGAACTGTAGCCATTTACTTGGACGACATTTTGATTTACTCTGATGATTTTGATCAACACGTGAGAGACGTAAGAGAAATCCTACTCCGCCTACGAAAGTTTTCGCTGTACGTGAAATTGGAAAAATGCGAATTCCACTCACAGAGAGTTACTTATCTTGGATACATCTTACGACCATTGACAATAGAAATGGACCCGGAGAAAATTACCGCAATACTGAGATGGCCCGCACCCTCCTCAATAAAAGAGGTTCAGCAATTTTTAGGTTTCGCTAACTTCTACCGCCGTTTTATTCCCAATTTTTCTAGCTTAGTCGCCCCAATTTCTAGATTAACCCGGAAGGGGATACCATATTTTTGGGGGGAAAAACAACAAGAGGCCTTTGAAGATTTAAAAGGAAAATTTTGTTCGGCCCCAGTCCTCGCCCAACCAGATCAGACCAAACAATTTGTGGTGGAGGCTGACGCCTCCGACGAAGCAGTTGGCTGCGTGTTGTCGCAGAGAGATAATGTAGGTATTCTGAAACCTGTGGCCTATCATTCACGAAAACTAACCGAGGCCGAAAAGAATTATACAATCCTGGAAAAGGAACTCCTGGCAATACGAGAAGCCTTTCTAAGGTGGAGGCACTATCTTGAGGGGGCTAAGGAGAAGGTGGAGGTTTGGACAGATCATCGTAACCTTCTGTATTTGAAAAAAGCTCGGTGCCAGGGGGCGAGACACGCCAGATGGGCGTTATTCTTCTCCCGGTTTAATTTCGAAATTTCTTATCGCCCGGGTACCACAAATCGCAAGGCAGATGCCCTCTCTAGATTGGGGTTCCCAAATACAAAGATTGATTACTCAGAAACCCCCATCCTCCCGGAGAACTCGTTCTTAACACAAGTGGAAGTACAGGGAGACCTAATGAGAAAATTAGCCGAGTTTGGGGTATCGGCTCAAGGACAAGACACCCTAGATGCCCAAGCCGAAGCCCATCAGGATACTCAAGGGGTAATCTGGGTCAAAGACAAATTATATATTCCCTCGGATTTGGTTAAGGATGTCCTAGTGCAGTGCCATGATTCTATCTGGGCAGGACACCCTGGGTACCAGGTAACCAGAGATAGAGTAACGCGGAATTTCTGGTGGCCAAGCCTGGGAAGAGATATAAAAACTTACGTTCACGAATGTCCCATTTGCGCCCAGTCTAAAGCTAATCACTCAAAACCCTATGGCCTCCTCAACCCTATAACCATACCAACACAACCTTGGGAGAAAATCAGTATGGACTTTGTCACAGATTTGCCCCCTAGCTCCGGTAACACCGTTGTGTGGGTAATAATCGATTACTTTACTAAACTAGCCCATTTTGTTCCCCTCAAAAAACTCCCTTCTGCCAGTGGCTTAGTAGACCTTTTTCTAAAACATGTGGTGCGGTCGCACAGCCTTCCCAAAGAAATTATTTCTGATCGAGGGCCCCAATTTGTAGCCCAACTCTGGAGGGAAATTTTAAGTAATTGGGGGGTTACCCTAAAATTGTCATCAGCCTACCACCCACAAACGGATGGGCAAACAGAACGTTTGAACCAAACCCTTGAGCAATACCTTAGGTGTTATGTCAAAAATTCTGGCCGAAGGTGGAGTGATTTACTCCCCACCGCCGAATTTTCTTATAACAGTAACCATCATGAAAGCATAGGAATGTCCCCTTTCCAGGCTACGTATGGTTTCAATCCTCGAAACATCCCTGGTCTCCCTAACACCCAGAAGGATCCTATAACCCCGAATGAGCGCTTTGAGAACCTTACCCAAACCCTACATCACAGCCAACTAAAACATCAATATTACGCCAATCGATTTCGGAGGGCCCCTCCGGAGTTTAAGGTCGGAGACTGGGTGTGGTTAAGCTCCAAAAACATTCGCGCAGCAGGTATGAACCCCAAACTAAAACCCAAATACTTTGGACCTTTTCAAATCGAGGAACGTTACTCTCCATTGTCCTTTAAATTAAAACTTCCCCTAGGGTGGAGGATTCACCCAACCTTTCACGTATCTCTTCTGAAGCCTGCTAAACGTCTTACGGGTTCTAGAATAACTGTACCCCCAAGGCTAGAGGCTAGGGACTGAGTGTAAATAAAGGAAAACTTTATTAGGGGTTCAAAAGGAGGGGAAAGTGTAACAACTCGTAACTAGTGTACATAATTACTCAGTGTACATAACAGTATACATACCCTGTACAGACATAATACAGACATAATAGTTAGTTCATTTGTATAGTTCATAAAACATAAATATCGTTCAGCTGTACATAGATAGTATATAGGTTAGGGATTGTAATATAGTAAGGGTTGTGTAGTAAGTCCCAGTGGGGACACCGTAGGTGTAGAACCCCAGGACCCTAAGGTTCCAAGAACTGACAGTTGACCCCCTGCTTTGGCAACTGGATTGCTACCCATTAGGACACACTCACAGAGAGCTCCTACCTGTACCTCCTGAGAAATCCTGAAGAGACGCCCCTACAGGACCCTGCTTCTATGCGGTGAGAGTAGACCCTCAGCTGCGACCCGTCTTTCCCAGAAGGCCGCTGATTGTTGGGCTAGCCCGCCCCAGTTGGGGCTCGCGCATTTTTTCCGGTGCCCTAGCGCACCCTCTGTTGGCCTCGGGCCCCACGGACTTCCAGGTTCGTCTGCCCTTATAGACACTCCGTTTTCCAAAACAGTCCCTCAACTCCGCTCTGTCCCCTGGCGTGTGGCCTCAGACTCCCGTGGCCTCCGACACCCGGCCCCGGCCACCGTCATCGAAGACGGACTGTAAACAATGCGCGGCCTGCAGTTCCCGGCTGCCACCACCGCACTCAGTGGCGCCGCGTCACTGAGACCACAGTGAGCGACCGACGCACAAGGACAACGGTCGCTCACTCGAGCACCCCCTTCAGCTACACCATACTCTCCTAAGAGAGGAGACGCCCCCAGGAAACGCTCCCACAGACTTCAGCCTTCACCTAGGCTCGGCTGCATCAATAACCTGACCAACCCGGCACCGCCCCCCCAGAAGGTGAGCACGATTAGCAAGTGGGGCGGGGAAGTGGGTAATTGTCAATAAGTAAACAATATAATTTGGTGTGGTAGAGCCATAGAACTAAACTAGATTCCCCACTGTGTTTTCAGATGCCAGAGATCCCATCCAAAGAATACCCACAGATCCCGAAGACTGCATCCCTGCCTACCCTCTCACATCAGTGCTCCAGTTCATCAACCCATCCTCTCCTGTAACATCTGGCGGTGCCGGCCTCCTGGGACAGAAAACGTGTTCCGTGCCAGGTGGTCGCCCTCGCCCTGAGCTTCATTCTCAGCACAACCCTCCTCGGAGTCTCGGTAAGAACCTGAATATACCTTGACATATCAGGAGATTGTGACAATTGTGACAGATTGCCAAAAGCCGCATAGGGATTCTGCTGAGAATGGAGGAATTGTTGGAACGCTTAGTAAATCGTCTAGAAAATATTGAGAAGGAATTACGTGAATCTAGGAAGGAATTTGGGACGGTTCAGGCTAGGTTGGCAGCATTAGAGGATCCCGAGTCCATGGATTTAAGTGGGGGTCAACCCAGTGGGGAGGAGCCAGAAATGCCTACACTGCCTTACGCTGGTCTCCCTCACCGACACCCCACGCCAGTAACCAAAGAATTAAAATTAACTTCCCCGGATAAATATTCCGGGGAACCCCAACTTTGTAGATCATTCCTCATGCAATGTTCATTACATTACTTGGCTAAACCTTTACAGTTTACCTCCGATAGAGCGAAAGTTTTATTTTTAATCTCCAACCTATCAGGAGATGCACTAAATTGGGCAAACCCTTTAGTGGAAGCGTTAAGCCCATGGTTGGATCATTTTGAGAACTTTACCACCGAATTTAAAAAGGTGTTTGACAGACGCTTCACTGCTCACGCCAAGAGTGTGGAATTTTTGAATCTCAAACAAGGCAGTAGAGACATCACAACTTACTTAAATAAGTTTCAACAGTTGGCCACCGAGGTAAACTGGGCGGAGGCAACGCAATATTCCATATATCTGCAGGGGTTAAGGGAGGAATTTAAGGATGCTTTGCATAACGTGTACCCCATGCCCAGTACCCTGTTAGGAATCCAGTACCAGCCAGACCACGCACCCCGGTTCTGCCACGCCGCATCCGACCCCCCCCACACGGGGTCGGATGCTCAGACATCCATGGTCCCTGCAACAACGTATGAGTGTAAGACCCAGGCTGTGGTAGAGAATGCACGCCGGTAGCCGGTTACGGCACGGCGTGTCAAGAAACTACAAACATGGCCGCCATCTCCAAGCAATAGTATTCACTGACTCTCTACTCTCAAGATGGCCGCCTCCAAACTCCTGAGTAGCTAAGTCCTACCTTGTTGTCTAATACATTGGCCGAGCCGGGCTTCCATATAAGGAAGACACCGGCGTAAGCAAATCGCTTGCGAACAACAAGCGGACTTCGTGTGATTCCTGTGCTCCTGCGTTCCTGTATTCTAGCGATAAGTGACCCGGCCTGTTCTGTGACTATTCTTTGCCTCTCCCCTTTGTTTAGTATTGCCAGTATCGTGTTTGACTCCTGCCTGCTTTCTGGATATTCTTGCTTGTGCCCTGTTGTACTTTTGCTGCCCGGTTGGTTCCTTTGACTTCTGCCTGTCCATTGACCCTTCTTGTCTATGCCCTTTGGTACTACTGCTGCTCGATTGGTTTACGGATTCCTGCCTGTTTATTTGGATTGCTTTGCTGACCTCACGGTCATCCCTGGTTCCCTGGTACCAAGTCCTGTTCTCTTGACTCCTACCTTGTTACTCAAGAGTTACCATCCTCCTCTCATTTAGGGACAGTTAGTTCCCCTGAGTCCTGCGTGCCAGAAGTACGCGTGTGTTAGAACGCGTTGTCATCACTTCTCTGAGGCGCGCTGCTATTCATATTGGACTCCACATATCCTGCACCCGGTATAACGCTTCTAGGGGGTTACAAATTGGTGAGCGTGCATTCTCAGCCACAGTCTATTTTTCAGTATTCCATTCTGAAACAGTACCTAAAAACCTGTGCCCCTCCCCTTCTGTCTTTCAGGTGCAGAGCCGCAAGGAAATACATCTTAGGGCCTTGTGGGCCCCCTTTTTCATCCGGCTGACTGTGGATGTATCATACATACACAGCAGAGGGAAGAGCAAGGGAAGCCTCTGATCATCGCCGCGAAGAGCAGCGCTCAAAGGTCCAACAGATTGTTCGCAAGCCATCTTCTGCGGCGATGAGCGAGGCTAAGCCAGACCAAACCATAGAATGGGGTCCCAGACTCGATGCCAAGTTTACTCAGGTCCAACAAGCCCTGAGCAAATTGGGAGTAGATGTTGGGGGGCTAGTACAGGGACAACAAGATATAGTCAACCGGGTTCAAGCCTTAGAAGTAGATAATATAACACCAGGATTGGCCAATCTGTTCCTTGACCCGGTTCAAGTCCCACCCCCAATAGTAGAACCACCTCCAATAGTCCCTGACAGACCTCACTACACACAGGTACTCCCAAACCCCCCGATGCCACAAAAATTCAGAGGAGATAGTAGAGAATACAAGAATTTTATGACCCAGTGTAAACTCCACTTTCTGAATAAACCAAATGTGTACCAGGCTGACAGTAGTAAAGTTCTTTTCGTGCTGATGAATCTGGAGGGGCATGCCTTGAAGTGGGCTACCCCCCTCATTGATACCGATCATGCTATGCTCAGAGATTATGCAGTATTCACACAACTCTTTTCAGATATGTTTGAATGCCAACAAGAGGAAGACATTCGACAAAATGAACTCCTTGAGTATAAACAGGGTTCTAGAGAGACACAAGAATACGTGACCCATTTTCAGATGCTAGCTTCCGCTACTACCTGGCCTGACTCTGTATTGATCAAGCTCTTTTATAGAGGGCTAAGAGAAGAAATCAAGGATATGCTTTCCAATATGGTCACTTTACCTCGGGTATTCTCTGAATACATAACATTGACCATACAATTAGACCAAAGACTAAGAGAGCGAAAGAAGGAAAAGAAACGAGCAGAAGGATACCGTCCTCTGCAAAATTATATCCCTCCCCCACGAAGAACCGTGGACACTAGTGAACCCATGCAACTAGGCGGAGTTAGAGGGCCACTCTCCTTGAGAGAGAAAGAGAGAAGACGGCTCGAAGGACTTTGTTTCTACTGCGGAGATCCTCGACATGCAGTCTTTAATTGTCCCATCAAGTCGGGAAACGCCAGCGCCCGGTAGGTTTACGAGGAGAACCCCCGGGCGAGAGAAGAATCAATCCTCCTCGCCTCCTAGGTACAGTCACAGGTGATGCTCCTTCAGCGTCACATCTCTACCTAGGTATATCCATACATGTTCCAGGCAAACGAATAATACACCTGCGGGCCCTCCTAGACTGCGGGGCCAATGGAAACTACATGGACCAGGAGTTCCAGAGAAAATATCAGGTTCCTATAAGGAAAAGAAAAGAACCAGAGCAGGCTTTAACAGTTGATGATTCCTTGTTAAAATCCGGGCTCATAGAAGACAACACTGTTCCCCTTACTATTACGTACCAAGGTATAGACAAAGAAGAACAATTTGACATTATTCACACACCCACTTTCAAGGTAATCTTAGGCATGCCTTGGCTTGTGAAGTGGAATCCTCGTATTAACTGGCGGGACCGAACAGTCCAATTAGAAACTCAGGACGATCAGATTCTACTACCAACTGAACCTAAAGAGGTACGCCATATCAATGCTATCACAGATCAATACCCTGACCTGATCACAGTCTTTGACAAAAAGGAAGCAGAGACCCTTCCTCCCCATAGAGAGTACGATTGCCGTATTGATCTGTTACCCAATACTAGTATCCCACACGGACGCATTTATGCCCTTTCTCCCAAAGAAGACGGTATTCTAAAGGAATACATTAAGACCAACTTAGAAAGGGGGTTTATACGCCCTTCTTCCTCTCCTGCAGGAGCCCCATTATTTTTCGTGTCGAAAAAGGATACAGATGAATTAAGACCGTGTATAGATTTCCGCCTATTAAACCTCATCACAGTTAAGAACCGTTATCCTCTACCTCTAATACCAGTTCTTCTAGATCAGATACAACAAGCTTCTATCTTTTCTAAAATCGATCTTCGCGGTGCATATAACCTGGTGAGGATGCGTGAGGGAGATGAATGGAAGACCGCGTTTAGAACAGCCCACGGCCACTACGAGTATTTGGTCATGCCATTTGGTCTATGTAATGCCCCCGCTTGTTTTCAGTACTTTGTCAATGACGTATTCTCTGAGATTCTTAATACGTTCATGGTAATTTATTTGGACGACATACTGATCTTTTCCCAAACCCAAGATGATCATGTCAGACACGTACGAATAGTTCTAGAAACACTGTTACAGAATCGCCTTTACGCCAAAGAGTCAAAATGCTTATTCTTTCAGCACAAAGTTCCATTCCTAGGATTCTTGATTTCCCACCAAGGCAGGGAGATGGACCCAGTCAAGGTTCTGGCTATTAGACAATGGGAAGCTCCAAAGAGTACGAAAGAGGTTCAGAGATTTCTGGGATTTGCCAATTTTTATAGGCAGTACATACAGGCATATTCCGAGATTGTGTTACCATTAACGAGAGTACTCAAGAAAAAAGGGTTCACATGGGGAGATGATCAACAGGCAGCATTTGAGGTGTTGAAGGAAGAATTTACCAAGGCTCCTATTCTAATCCACCCTGACTTCACTCAACCCTTCATTATTGAGGCAGATGCATCATCCAATGCTATAGGTGCAGTCCTCTCCCAAAGAAACGCTCTCCAAGAAACACACCCCGTGGCATATTACTCACGAAAACTCAATTCTGCAGAAAAGAATTACACAATTTATGAAAGGGAATTACTGGCCATCAAAGAGGCTTTAAAACAATGGAGACATTATTTAGAAGGAACGGGTCATGTTATCACTATTTACACCGACCATAAAAACCTAGAATTTCTAAAAAATCTCACCTGCCAAAATGGTAGACAGGCACGTTGGTCATTGTTTTTCTCTAGATTCGACTATAATATCACTTACAAGCCAGGTTCATGTAATGCTCGAGCAGATGCGTTATCTAGGAGTTTTTCGGACGACGAAAAAGAGGAATCCCTTCCTACCCCTATATTAGCCCCCCAAAGAATCATTGGTGCCACTATGGCGGTGTTATCCACATTCTTCCAAGAAGTGCGTGACAGTTACACTGTGGAAACCAAGAATCGATTTTTGAATAAGGGCGCATTGCACAAAGAAATTGAAGGTCTTCTCTTCCATGGTTCCAAATTATGGGTTCCTAATATAACCCAGCAAAACGAATTGATACAGTGGTGTCATGATTCCCCTATGGCTGGGCATCCAGGTTCGGTTAAGACATTTGAATTACTCTCCAGATATGTGTGGTGGGAACAAATGAGGAAGACAGTGGACGAGTATATTCAGTTATGCCCTGTTTGTGCAAAAGCAAAGGCAAGTCACTTAATGCCGCAAGGGTTATTACAACCCCTAAAGGTACCCGAGGGGCCATGGAGATCTATCTCCATGGACTTTATAACCAACCTTCCTAAGAGTAAAGGTCATTCAGTGGTTTTGGTAGTCACGGATCTCTTTACCAAGATGGCACATTTTATTGGCCTAATAGGGTTACCTACTGCAAAGGTTCTGGCTATGGTGTTTATCAGTTGTATTGTGAGATTACATGGTATACCGGATTTAATCGTAAGTGATAGAGGTTCACAGTTTATAGCAAAATTCTGGAAGGAATTCAATGACCAACTGGGCACAAAACTGGTATTTTCCTCAGGTTATCACCCACAAACGGATGGTTCCACAGAGAGATGTAACCAGACCCTTGAGCAATATTTACGCATATTTTGCATGCAGGATGAAAGAAATTGGTTAACCGCATTACCTCTGGTTGAATTCCTTTACAATAACTCATACCATTCGGCTATTAAAACCACTCCCTTCTGTGCCTTAATGGGATATCACCCCAGGTTTCTCCCTACTAGGTTTCCCAACACTTCACTTGTACCAGAAGTATCTGTATTTCTCAAATCCTTCTCATCAAGAGTCCGTGTCCTAACCTCCTTACTCTTGGCCTCAAAGGCAGCTATGAAGGAACAGGCAGACAAGCATAGAAGAGAGGCCCCTACCTTCTTACCAGGAGAACGTGTCTGGTTGTCCACAAAAAACTTTAGATTTAAAGGGTCTGAATGTAGCAAACTTTCGCCCCGTTTCATCGGACCTTATGTGATTGATACTGTATTATCCCCCCTGGTTCTTAGATTAAAACTCCCCAGTTCTATGAAATGTCATCCGGTTTTTCATGTTTCTCAAGTCAAGCCCTGTCCCCCTCACACACGTCCTGACCCTAAAACTTTGCAACCTCTGCCGGACACCCAGGGTGAATATCAAGTGGCAAGAATTCTGGATTCTCGATTGGTCCGTAATAAGTTGCAATACTTGATCGAATGGGTTGGTTATGGCCCGGAAGACAGGTCTTGGGAACCGGTTGCCAATGTTCATGCCCCGCGCCTTCAAGCGGCTTTTCATGCTAGGCAACCGGATAAACCCAAACCTGTGGGGGGAGTTCCTGGAGGGGGGGGTGCTGTTAGGAATCCAGTACCAGCCAGATCACGCCCCCCGATTCTGCCACGCCGCATCCGACCCCCCCCTACACGGGGTCGGATGCTCAGACATCCATGGTCTCTCCAACAACGTATGAGTGTACGTCCCAGACTGTGGTAGGGAATGCACGCCGGTAGCCGGTTACGGCACGGCGTGTCAATAAACTACAAACATGGCCGCCATCTCCAACCACTAGTGGACTCTTAGTAATTGCTTACACTCTACTCATAAGATGGCCGCCTCCATACTCCTGATTGGCGAAGTCCTACTTCGCTATCTAGTACCTTGGCCGAGCCGGGCTTCCATATAAGGAAGACGCCGGCGTAGGCAAATCGCTTGCGAACAACAAGCGGACTTCGTGTGATTCCTGTGCTCCTGCGTTCCTGTATTCTAGCGATAAGTGA
>JAUBNW010154526.1:0-12125 GCA_032357565.1 Desmognathus valtos | reverse complement strand
ATGAGAGCTTCCCCTGGGGCCACCGAGGTGGATGAGTGAGGGGTGGTCCGATACCCCCTCAGGAATCTATAGACCTCTGAGAGCCAGTCCAGTTTCTGCTCTTTAGCAATTCGTATCACTTTATTCAATGTCCTCATGAAGCGCTCCACGTCCCCATTCGCCTGCGGGTGACATGACGGAGTTTTACATTGAGATTTCCTAAGAAAGACCGAAGCTCAGTGCTTCTGAAGGGTGGACCATTGTCGCTCCTTATAGAGTTGGGAAGACCGTGAGTGGCGAACATTTTTTCCAATGCCTGGATGACAGCGCCAGCGGAGGTATTGGGTACTAGCTCAACCTCAGGGTACCTTGAACACTCATCAAGAACCACGAAAAGGTAATGGTCTGGGGACACCTGACAGAAATCAGCAGACAGATCACTCCATGGTATGTGGCTCCTGGGCGGAGTACTTATTTGGACAGGGGGGGAAGGTTTTCCACTCGCTGCACACATCAGGCACGTGTTCACCATGTCTGCTACCATTTCCTGAAGTCTGGGGAACCAGTATCTCCGCCGAAGTCTCGCGGTGGTTTTTGTCACCCCTTGATGACCCTCATGAGCCAGTATCAGAAGCTTCGGGACTAGCACTTCTGGGACCACGATGTGCTCCCCTCTCAGTAGCACTCCCTCCCCTGTGACCGACAATTCCGCTCTGATAGAGAACAGTTTCTCCATGAGGTTCTTTTCCTTGTTGAAATTGTGGGTGTCGGACAGAAACCTATTCCAGGCCCCAGACCCTATGGTTTCGATGGCCTTGGACATGCACCTGCACTTAGCCGCGGTCTCAACGAGCTCGTCAAGGGAGATGGCTTTTGGCCTCACCACCTCCACCACCGACCTGACGTGTGCCTCCGTTTCCTCTGCCTCCGCCGCTTCACCTCTCGTCGCTGGCCTGGGATGACGGGATAAAAAGTCAGCGGGGTTGTCATGTCCCGCTCTGAATTTGAGCTCGAATGAATATATCTGTAACTGCAGCATCCACTTCTCAATCCTGGCAGGCGGGTGTGGGGCTGAGCCAGCAAAAATGGGAATTAGTGGTTTATGATCTGTGAACACAAGGAAAGGAAATCCATAGAGGTATAGGTGAAAATGTTTACATCCCCACAGCACTGCAATCGCCTCCCTTTCAATCTGGGAGTATCGTTGTTCAGTACTTGTCAGTGCGCGGCTGGCATATGCTATGGGGAGGACCTCCCCATGCTGATTTCTTTGAGTCAACACCGCACCAAGCCCCACCGGGCTAGCATCAACCAACAGCTCCGTCTGCAGATCCATGTTAAAATATGCCAGCGTGGTCTCCGCTGACAAACTGTCTTTTATGCATTGAAAAGCTAGGGCACATTCACGGGACCAGTCCCACTTTGTTGAAATTTTGGTTAGGTTCCGCAGCGGTTCTGAAACAGACGCCAGGTGAGGAATGAATCGCCCACAATATGTGGCCATGCCCAAGAAACTTCTTACAGCACTCACATTCTCTGGTGGGGAAGCGGACTTAATGTCACTCACTTTCTTGGGATCAGCTGAAATTCCATTTGCATTCAGGACATAACCAAAGAACTCGAGTTCACGCTTGGCGTACTCGCACTTTTCTTTATGTAATGTTAGACCCTGTTCCTCCAACCTCTGTAGGACAGCCTCTAACCTCACCAGGTGTTCCGCATCAGATTTTGCATAGACCAGAATGTCATCGCTGACGTTGATTACACCCTCCAGATCTTGTATAACAGAACGAATTGCGTTCTGGAAAACTTCCGCTGCAGAGCTGACCCCAAAACTCAACCGCTTGTATCGTCTTAACCCCACATGAGACGAAAATGTTGTGATGTATCTGGACCGAGGGTGCAGGGGAATTTGATGGTATCCTGCTTTGAGGTCCAGCTTGGAGAACACCGAGGCTCCCGTGAGGTCCGCCAAGAGATCGTCCACCGTCGGGGTGATATGTCTCTCCCTTTTTATCGCTACATTGGGTTTGCGCATGTCCACACATATTCTTATCTTCTCTGGCTGTTTGGGCTTGTTAGCCACCACCAATGGAGACACCCATGGGGTTGGGCCCTTCACCCTTTCTATGATGTCTTGTCTTTCCAATTCATCCAGTTCAAGCCTCACTTTCTCCCTTTGATGGAAGGGGATTCGCCGGTGTTTATCAGCCACTGGCTGGATACTGTCATCGATGTGGAGTTTTACCGGAGGGCCCTTTTTGCACCCAATGCCCTGGAACAGCTTGGGGTGGCGCTCAAGGATCTCAGAGATGGTCTGTTCGTGAATGTTAAAGGCGAACTGGACGATCATGAGCTTAATCGCCGATCTGCAGCCTAACAATGTTTCTGTGTCTCTATTCACAACATGAAATCTTGCCCTTGCAGAGTTATCACCATACTTTATCTGTGACATGAAGGTCCCCAGCACAGGCAGGGGTGAGGAGCTGCCATATGCCATCAGGATGACGGTGGCTTGTTGCAGTGTGGGCTTGGGCACTAGAGATTCAAACGACTTTTTGGAAATCACATTCACCGCCGCTCCTGTGTCTACAATTACCATGTGACTACTATCACCTATCCTGATCATGCATTTGGGCCTAAACTTCCTCTTGTTGCCAGTGACGGATGAAATCAGCCTGATTTTCGCAATCCGTTTGGGACGTGCAGCGATGGCATTCGCTGCCACTTCCGGCGACTCTTCCTCCTCACCCTCTTCATCCTCTTCGTCATACGACGGGCACTCTTGGTCTTCGGGAGCTACTTCAACTTGTCTCGTTAGGCGCTTCGTTCTTAGTTTCCTCCTCTGCCCTTCTTGCCTTGGGGGTGGGGAACGAGATTGGCACACAATGGCATAATGGTTTAATTTGCCACAGTTAAGGCACTCCCTGCCCACTGCCGGGCAGACTTCTTTTCGGTGCCAGGTGTCTCCACACATGAGACACGACTGTGCCTGTTTGCCTTCACTGCTCCTTCTATCTGACCACGTGGACCTTGACGGGTACTGCCTCTGGGGCCTTGGTTTTCGCTGAATCGCTGCCACAGGGGCAGGGGATATCGGGGGAGCTTCCCCTGGTTCCAACTTCACCTTCCTGAGCGCCGATTCCATAGCTGACGCTCGCACGTCGGCCAGTTCCCTCTGGCGCCCTAGCAGAAGCATTTTCTGCAGCTCAATCCTCGGTTCAGACATGATCTGTCGTCTGAGCTTCTCTGAATGCACACCATATATGATTTGTGACCGGATCACCTGTTCAACGTCCGCGTACTCACACGCTTTAGACGCTTCACGAATACGAGCATGAAAGGAGTCAATCGATTCATTCTTGGATTGCATTATCTGCCTCAACTTAAAGTCCTCATAGTCCGGGTTTACTTGCGGGAGGAAATGTTCTTTGAGAGCATCACGTGCCACCTCATATTCTCGCTCCCCTCCCGTGTCTTTCAGTGAATTAAAAATTCTGCGTGCATCATCACCTATGTGGAAGAGCAACAAGTCTCTTTTCATTATTGGGTCTGTGATGCCGTCTAACCGAAAGAATCGTTCCAAGTGATCAATCCATAAGACCCATCGAGTCCCAATTGTGGACGGGTCACTATATATGTCAAATGGCTTTAGAGAGCTTTCTCTCCCTGACAGATGAAACATCGCGGGACGATCTTCTGCACTCATCGTTGCAGGAATATTTGGTGTCACCTCACCTGGATCAGGCTCTGACTCACTGAGCGACACCGACGTGTCCTCCAAATGTTCCAGGTCACCCAATCCGTGTAGCACCCAGTCTTCTGCCAGGATCACTACAGTGGGGAGCGGCAGCTCCACCCACTAACTGCACTAGTGGGGAGCGGCAGCTCCACCCACTATCTCCACCGATGGCCGCCCTCCGAGACAGCGAGGGGGACACGGCCAAGTCACCGCACTCGGCGAGGAGCAGCAGCTCCACCCGCCACACGCGCACCCTGCAGGGAGCGGCGGCTCCACCTGCGGATACACACCTTCGCGAGGAGCAGCAGCTCACACTCGCACCAGGCCTCTGAGCAGGGAGCGGCAGCTCCACCTGCCTCGGGCCCACGCAACGGGGAGCAGCGGCTCACACCCGCCACAGGATACGTTCTGGGGCCAGTCGCCCACAGAACACCGGATCGGGGAGCGGCGGCTCCACCCAATCGCAGGTGCTGGATCGTCGTGGGGAGCAGCGGCTCACCGCACGGAATCCTCCACCCACCCGGGGAGCAGCGGCTCCACCCGCACCTGGGGGGGGACAAACACTCAACCGGACCGGGGAGCGGCGGCTCCACCCAGCCACACGTCGAGTCACACAGCAAGCGAGGTACACGCACCCGGGGCACGGACCCGCCTCGTCGCCAATGTTATGTTGGTAAGTACTGGCCACACGCACTTACACACAATAACCAGACACGACACAGCAGCTTGGGTATCCAGCTCCAACTGCCTGTTGGCGCCACTTTATTTACTTTTATATTCCCCGCGCTCCCGGCTTACGCTCAGCCGTAGCCCACGTGGTACACGACGCACGTCGCTGTACCACATGATCTCGCACACTGTTTACAGGATATAACATCCCCTTCCAACTAGAATGAAAATACACAATCATCAATGGGTTACATGGTCTACTACCTAAGCATAGTAGTCCTTCAGCCTGCTCGAGGGAGCCGGGTTTCTTCTCAGATTGTAATGCCGTCCGAACTCAGTCATCCGTTGGCTGGTGGGCTCCGGACGGACAGTCGGGGTCCTCTCACTTTGGGGGGCCCTTACATGAGGCCTGCTGCTTGGCTCTGGATTCGGCAGCACTGGTGCAGGTGGGTCCAGGTTGTTCAGGATGTCTTCCATGTTGTCGTCATCATTATCGCTGTCGTGGATATCTGACACCCCAGACATTTCTTTCCACATGGTGTCAGATACTTTTTTGAAAAAGGAAATGTTTCTGCATACTTGCTCGTTGGCACGTGCAACGGTGATCATGGTTGACTTTCTCTCAACTACTTTCCATGGCCTTGCCTCAAACGTGAGGTCTAACTTCCCAGACTTCTTCCTTGTCATTAACAACACCGAGTCCCCTACTTGTATACTGGAGGCCTTGGAGTTCCTCGATATGCTCATCTCGATGTTCTTTTTCTTTCGTTGGCATTCCACATTCTGATGATCTATGGGGCTGGGTGGGACCCTAGGCACATCTGGCATGGTGTCCTTTACCTTTCTTCCCATGAGAGCTTCCCCTGGGGCCACCGATATGGACGAGTGGGGGGTGGTCCGATACCCACTCAGGAACCTATAGACTTCCGAGAGCCAGTCCAGTTTCTGCTCCTTTGCAATTCGTATCACCTTGTTCAATGTCCTCATGAACCGCTCCACGTCCCCGTTAGCTTGCGGCCAGCAGGGGGTGACATGGCGGAGTTTGATGTTCAGATTCCCTAAAAAGGTCCGAAACTCAGTGCTCCTGAAGGGTGGACCATTGTCGCTTCTTATTGAGTTGGGAAGGCCATGAGTGGCGAACATCTTCTCCAACGCTTGGATGACTGCGCCAGCGGAGGTATTGGGTACTAGCTCAACCTCGGGGTACCTTGAACACTCATCAAGAACCACAAACAGGTAATGGTCTGGGGACACTTGACAGAAATCAGCAGACAGATCACTCCATGGCAGGTGGCTCCTTGGCGGGGTACTGATTTGGACAGGGGGGGAAGGTCTCCCACTTGCCGAGCACATCAGGCACGTGTTCACCATGTCTGCCACCATTTCTTGAAGTTTGGGGAACCAGTATCTCCTTCGAAGTCTCGCGGTGGTTTTCGTCACCCCTTGATGACCCTCATGAGCCAGTATGAGAAGCTTTGGGACAAGCACTTCTGGGACCACGATGCGTTCCCCCCTTAGTAGCACTCCTTCCCCTGAGACAGATAGTTCCGCCCTGATAGAGAACAGTTTCTCCATGAGGGTCTTATCGTCCTTGTTAAAGTTGTGTGTGGATGACAGAAACCTATTCCAGGCCCCCGACCCAATTGTTTCCATTGTCTTGGACATGCACCTGCACTTAGCCGTGGCCTCAACAAGCTCGTCAAGGGAGATGGCTTTTGGCCTCACCACTTCCACCACCGAACTGACGTGTGCCTCTGTTTCTTCGGCCTCAGCCGCTTCACCTCTTGTCGCTGGCCTGGGATGACGGGATAAGAAATCAGCGGGGTTGTCATGTCCTGCCCTAAATTTGAGTTCGAATGAATATACCTGCAACTGCAGCATCCACTTCTCAATTCTAGCTGGCGGGTGTGGGGCGGAACCAGCAAAAATGGGAATCAAGGGCTTATGATCCGTGAACACAACGAATGGAAAACCGTACAGGTAGAGGTGGAAATGCTTGCAGCCCCACAGGACAGCAATCGCCTCTCTTTCAATCTGGGAATATCGTTGCTCAGTCCCTGTGAGTGCACGGCTGGCATATGCTATGGGAAGGACTTCCCCATGCTGATTCCTCTGGGTTAAGGCCGCGCCAAGCCCAACAGGGCTTGCATCCACTAATAGTTCAGTCTGTAGATCCATGTTAAAATAAGCCAGCGTGGTCTCTGCCGACAAACTGTCTTTTATACATTGAAATGACAGGGCACAGTCACGGGACCACTCCCATTTGGTGGAAACTTTGGTAAGGTTCCGCAGGGGTTCAGAGACCGATGCCAGGTGGGGAATGAAACGTCCACAGTACGTTGCCATGCCCAAAAAACTCCTCACAGCGCTCACATTCTCAGGCGGGGGGGCAGATTTTATGTCGCTCACTTTCTTGGGATCGGCCGAGATCCCATTGGCATTTAGGACATAACCAAAGAACTCCAGCTCACGTTTCGCATACTCACATTTTTCTTTGTGTAATGTCAGTCCTTGGTCCTCTAACCTCTGTAGGACAGCTTCTAGTCTCACCAGGTGTTCAGCATCTGACTTAGCATAGACCAGAATGTCGTCGCTGACGTTGATGACACCCTCCAGGTCTTGTATCACAGAGCGAATCGCGTTCTGGAAAACTTCCGCCGCAGAATTGACTCCAAAGCTCAAACGCTTGTATCTTCGTAGCCCCACATGGGACGAGAAGGTTGTGATGTATCTGGACCGAGGATGCAGGGGAATTTGATGGTACCCTGCTTTGAGGTCCAGTTTTGAGAACACCGATGCTCCCGTGAGATCGGCCAACAAGTCGTCCACCGTTGGGGTGATATGCCTCTCCCTTTTTATCGCTGTATTAGGCTTGCGCATGTCGACGCAGAGCCTAATTTTGTCTGGCTGTTTGGGCTTGTTCGCCACCACCAACGGAGACACCCATGGGGTTGGGCCCTTCACCCTCTCGATGATGTCTTGCCTCTCCAGTTCGTCTAGTTCCAGCCTTACTTTTTCACGTTGATGGAACGGGACCCGCCGGTGTTTGTCAGCCACCGGCTGGACGTTGTCATCTATGTGTAGCTTCACAGGGGGGCCCTTTTTGCACCCAATACCTTGGAACAGCTTCGGGTGACGGTCAATGATTTCAGAGATAGTCTGTTCGTGAATGTTAAATGCAAACTGTACAATTTTGAGTTTGATGGCCGATCTGCAGCCAAGCAACGTCTCTGTGTTTTTATTTACAACATGAAACCTCACTCTCGCAGAGTTAGCACCGTAGTTTATCTGTGACATGAACGTTCCTAGCACAGGCAGTGGTGTGGCGCTCCCATACGCCATCAGAATGACCGTGGCTGGTTGTAGTGCAGGTCTAGGCAACAGTGATTCAAACGACTTCCTTGAAATTACGTTCACCGCCGCTCCCGTGTCTACTATCACCATGTGAGTACTGTCTCCAATCCTGATCATGCACTTGGGCCTGAACTTCTTCATGTTACCAGTGACAGACGAGATCAGTCTGATTTTTGCTATCCGTTTAGGCCGTGCAGATATGGCATTCGCTGCCACTTCCTGCGACTCGTCCTCCTCACCCTCTTCGTCCTCCTCATCATACGACAGGCATTCTTGTTCTTCAGGAGTGGCTTCCACTTGCCTCGTCAGGCGCTTTGTCCGTAGCTTTCTCCTCGGTCCCTCTCGCCTTGGAGGTGGAGAGCGAGATTGGCATACAATTGCATAGTGGTTTAACTTGCCACAGTTGAGGCACTCCCGGCCCACGGCCGGGCAGACGTCTTTGCGGTGCCACAAGTCTCCACACATAGGACAGGACTGTGGTGGTTTGCTATCACTGCTTCTCCGATCGGTCCACGTGGACTTCAGTGGGTACGGCCTCTGGGGCCTTGTTCTGCGCTGAATGGCCGCCACTGGGGCGGGGGATATCGGGGAAACCTCCCCTGGTTCTAACTTCACCTTCCTCAGCGCCACCTCCATTGCTGACGCTCGCACATCCGCCAGTTCCCTCTGGCGCCCTAGCAGGAGCATTTTCTGTAGTGCAATTCTCGGTTCTGACATGATCTGTCGTCTTAGCTTTTCTGAATGAACACCATATATAATTTGTGACCTGATCACCTGCTCGACATCGGCATATTCACATGCCTTTGACGCCTCACGAATGCGAGCATGAAACGAATCAATCGACTCATTCTTGGATTGCATTATCTGTCTCAGTTTAAAATCCTCATAGTCAGGGTTTACCTGAGGAAGGAAATGCTCTTTGAGGGCATCACGTGCCACCTCATAGTCTCCCTCAGCTCCTGTGTCCTTCAGTGAATTAAATATTCGGCGTGCATCATCACCTACATGGAAGAGTAACAAATCTCTCTTCATTATCGGGTCTGTGATGCCATCTAGCCGAAAGAAACGTTCCAAATGATCAATCCATAATACCCATCGAGTCCCAGTGGTGGATGGGTCACTATAAATGTCAAATGGCTTGAGAGAGCTCTCTCTCCCTGACAGATGAAACATCGCTGGACGCTCGTCTGCACTCATCGTTGCAGGAATATATGGTGTTTCCTCACCTGGGGCAGGCTCTGATGGGTCGTCCAAATGTTCTAGGTCACCCAAACCTTGTAACACCCAGTCTTCAGCCAGGATCACCACAGTGGGGAGCGGCAGCTCCACCCACGTACTACACCGATGGTCGCCCTCTGAGACCACGAGGGGGACACGGCCTCTTCACCACACTCGGCGAGGAGCAGCAGCTCCACCCGCCACACACGTGCTCTGCAGGGAGCGGCGGCTCCACCTGCGGATCCGCACCTTAGCGAGGAGCGACGGCTCACACTCGCACCAGGCCTCAGAGCAGGGAGCGGCAGCTCCACCCACCAAGGGCCAGTGCAACGGGGAGCAGCGGCTCACACCCGCCACCGGACGCTTCCAGGCCGCCGAGCAGGGAGCGGCAGCTCCACCCGCTGCAGGCCCACCCAACGGGGAGCAGCGACTCACACCCGCGGCTGGACACTCTCAGGGGCCAGACACCCACAAAAACCCGGGTTGGGGAGCAGCGGCTCCACCCAACCTCAGACGCTGGATCGACGTGGGGAGCAGCGGCTCACCTCACGGACTCCTCCACCCACCCGGGGAGCAGCGGCTCCACCCGTACCTGGGGAGGGCGCTCGACCGGACCGAGGAGCAGCGGCTCCACCCAGCCACACGCCGAGGCACACCGCAAGCGAGGTACACGCACCCGGGGCACGGACCCGCCTCGTCGCCAATGTTATGTCTGTGAGTACAGACCACACGCACAGACTCACAGTGAACAGACACGACACAGTAGCTTTGGTATCCAGCTCCAACTGACTAGTTGGCGCCCATTTATTCCTTTTATATTACCCGCGCTCCTGGCTTACGCTCAGTCGTAGCCCACGTGGTACAGGACGCACGTCGCTGTACCACCTGACATCTCCTACTGTATACAGGATATAACATCCCCTTCCAACTAGAACGAAAAAACCCAACACTCGTGAGAGTAACATGGTTCATAACTTAAGCATAGTAGTCCCTGAGCCTGCTCGAGGGAGCCGGGTTTGTTCTCAGGTTGTATGGCCGCCCAGTCTCTGTCGTCCTTTGGCTGGTCTGCTCCTGACGGACAACCGGGGTCATCTCAATTTGGGGGAGTCCCCTTGGAGGCCTGTCTCTTGGCTCTGGGGGCTGCAGCACTGGTGCCGGCGAGTCAAAGTCAGACATGAGATCCTCCATGTTGTCGTCCTCATTCTCACTGTCATGGACATTGGACACCCCAGACATTTCCTTCCACATAGTGTCAGACACTTTCTTAAAAAAAGAAATGTTGCGGCATACTTGCTCATTGGCACGTGCAACAGTGACCATGGTCGACTTTCTCTCCACTACTTTCCACGGCCTTGCCTCAAACGTGAGGTCTAATTTTCCAGACTTCTTCCTAGTTGTTAACAAGACCGAGTCTCCCACTCGTATGCTGGATGTCTTGGAGTTCCTCGATAGGCTCATCTCTAAGTTGTTCTTCTTTCGTTGGCATTCCACCTTCCGATGATCGATGGGGCTGGGTGAGCCTCTGGGGACATCAGGCATGGTGTCCTTCACCTGTCTCCCCATGAGAGCTTCCCCTGGGGCCACCGACGTGGACGAGTGGGGTGTGGTCCGATACCCCCTCAGGAATCTGTAGACTTCCGACAGCCAGTCCAGTTTCTGTTCTTTTGCAATACGTATCACCTTGTTCAAAGTCCTCATGAACCGCTCTACGTCTCCGTTTTCTTGCGGCCAGCAGGGGGTGACGTGGCGGAGTTTTATGTTCAGATTCCCTAAGAAAGCTCGAAACTCAGTGCTTCTGAAGGGTGGGCCGTTGTCGCTCCTTATCGAGTTGGGAAGACCATGAGTAGCGAACATCTTCTCCAATGCCTGTATTACTGCACCCGCAGAAGTGTTGGGTACTAGTTCGACCTCGGGGTACCTTGAACACTCGTCAAGAACCACAAAGAGGTAATGGTCTGGGGAGACTTGACAGAAATCAGCAGACAGATCACTCCACGGCAGGTGGCTCCTGGGTGGTGTGCTTATCTGCACAGGGGGGGAAGGTCTCCCGCTTGCCGAGCACATCAGGCACGTGTTCACCATGTCAGCCACCATCTCTTGAAGTTTGGGGAACCAATATCTCTTTCGAAGTCTCGCGGTGGTTTTTGTCACACCTTGATGACCCTCGTGAGCGAGTACCAGAAGCTTTGGGACTAGTTCTTCCGGGACTACAATGCGTTCCCCCCTCAGCAGCACTCCTTCCCCCGAGACAGATAATTCGGCTCTGATGGAGAACAGCTTTTCCATGAGGCTCTTGTCGTCCTTGTTTAGGTTGGGTATGGATGATAGAAACCTATTCCAGGCCCCTGACCCAATTGTCTCCATTGTTTTGGACATGCATCTACATTTCGCCGTGGCTTCAATCAGCTCGTCGAGGGAGATGGCTTTTGGTCTCGCCACTTCCACCACCGACCTGACATGCGCCTCCGTTTCTTCGGCTTCGTCAGCTTCAGTTGGTGTCGCTGGGCGGGGGTGGCGCGACAGAAAATCAACCGGGTTATCATGACCCACTCAATATTTGAGGTCAATTGAGCACGCTTGCAATTGGAGGAGCCATTTTTCTATTCTATCCGGTGGGTGCGGAGCTGACCACACAAAAATGGGCACAAGTGGCTTGTGGTAAGTCGGGACTACAAATGAATGACCATACAGGTACACGTGAAAATCACGGCACCCTCAGAGAACCACAATGGCTTCTGTCTTTATCTGGGAGTACCATTTTTCTGTGCCCATTTATGCCCTACTGGCATACATGATTGGTAGGACTTCATCGTGTTTATTCTTCTGCGTGAGAACAGCTCCAAGCCCACCAGGCTGGCATTGACTTAGAGTTCAGTTTGGAATTCAGTATTATATTAGGCCCTCATGGTGTCCGCAGAGAGGGAGTCCTTGATTGCTTGGAACGCCTCCTGGCAACTGACATTCCAACACCACTTGGTAGATATTTTCATAAGTTCCCTCAAAGGTTCAAAGAGTGTCGCCTGATTAGCGATGAAGCGGCCACAATACATGGCCATATCCAAAAAGTTTCTGCCCTTGGTGGGGGTAGTAAAGGGTGCTGCCGCCTTGATATCTGCCACCTTCAGCGAGACTGCCGACACTCCCTTGCTGTTGAAAATGTATC
>JAUBNW010143499.1:0-12196 GCA_032357565.1 Desmognathus valtos | reverse complement strand
TTTTAAGTTTGGGCAAGAAGCTAAGATGGGGGTTTAGAAGGGCAGGCAAAACAAAATGGAGTTTTCAGGGCCTGTTTTAGTGGCAGAAGGGGGTGGGGGTGAGGGGAGACTGCAGGCTGAACAGAGACAGATCATGGACAGGCAGGTTTGCATGGGGACTGGATGGGGTGCCAGAGTTAACCATGGTCCAGGCAGATTTACAGTCAGTGCAGGGACAGAAACGTGCCAGTTCAACAGGAGAATGTACGTGGTACCATTTGGAGGGGAAAGTTCCAAGATAACAACTAATTTAAGAATTATTTTGTTAAGGCGGAGGGCTAAAATTTTAGAGTATATCTTAGAATCGCAGTTTATCAAAGTAATCGGGCGAAAATTAGCACATAATAGGGGGTCTTTATGTTTTTTTAAGAACGCAATGATATTAGACTGTCGCCAGGTTAAAGGTGCAGTATCATTCGTAAAGATATAGGAAAAAAGTGCAAGTAAGGGTTGTGAAAGGAATGAAAAAAAAGTGGCATAGAACTCAGCAGGGATACCGTCTTCACCAGAGGCTTTAGATATAGGGAGAAGCTTAATCGCAGACGTTAATTCCTCCATTGTTATCGGGTCAGAGAGTATATGTCGAAGTGCAGGTGGAACAGTAGGTAATGGAACAGAATTGATATAGATGGTAGCATCATTATGGCTGTAGGAGTCATCATCTGTGTATAGTTCTGAGTAGAAATCAGAGAATACCGTGCTAATTGCGTCTGGCTGAGTTACTAGCTGCCCACTATTATCTTTTATTGTATGTATGCGATTTGAATTAGATATTTCTTTGGATAGATTGGACAAATACTTTCCCGATTTCTCCCCTGCTTCTATCTGCTGTATGCGTTGTGTAAAAATGCTTTTTTGAGCCTCGGATGTATATATATTGTCTAGTCGTGCACGAACCAAGCAGAGTTGTGTGTATATAGTAGAAAAGCCATTATATGAGTGTAGTGATTCGAGGGAGAGTAATTGGGACCAAAGATCCTTGCGAAGTTGACAGCATTCAATATGACGGTGGATACAAAAAGATGTTATCCAGCCTCTGGCAGATGCTTTGAAAGCGTCCCAAACTATAATGATTGAGGTAGAGTCCAGGTTAAGGGAAAAAAACTCTGTTATCTGTCTTGAAATGCTGTTGACAAACTCCATATCCTTTAGGAGTTTGCGATCAAACGTCCAGCGTCTGGGAGTATGTAGGGGGGTTTATGTAATGGATGTATTTGCAAAGAAAGAGGTGAATGATCTGATAGCGCAATGCCCAAGTGATTAGATTGTGCACCTGTTGTAAGGTTGTGAGAGATAAAAGCCATGTCTATCCGGGAATATATTTGGTGACAATTGGAATAAAAAGTGTATGCGCGGACAGCAGGGTTGTTGGGACTTAGGCTTGGTTTGGCGATTATTATGGCCAGAATAGTCATTAACGGGGTCCATAACCAAATTGAAATCGCCTATATGTATTATATCTCCAATTAGTTGACCTATATGAACTTCGAGCTGGGAAAAAAATGACGGATCATCAGTGTTCGGGGCATAGAGAGAGACGAAATTCAGGATTTGATCAAAAAACATACATTGGTATATAGCCCATCTGCCATATTTATCCTGAAGTGTCTGTCGGGTTGAAGATCAGGGTTTTTCAATATTATTGATACGCTGCGGCTGTCATGTGTAAAGGTGCTGGATACCGAGGAGTGGCCCCAATATTTAAAGGTTTTTAAACAGTCTTTGGGTATCATGTGTGTTTCCCGAGAGGATAGATCTGATTTTCCAGTATGGACGTAGCTTTAGTTACATTCTCAAGTGCCGCTTGCATTTGGTTGGTAGATTCTTGGATAACATGCAGACCTTGGATCAAGGGGCTCAAACTGTGCTCTAAACGATTTTCAAACTCGACTGCTATGTCCCTACGCAGGTGAGAAATAGCCTGAAGAATGACATGTGTATCAGAGGTATTAGTGCTGCCTTGGAGGGTCAGCGTGCTTGTGTTAGAGATCCCCGTATTACTTAGCGAGTGCCCGTGCCCCGATGCGCCATGTTGTAGAGAAGTCAAACCCTCACTCACCAGTATGCCTCCAGAAGTTGTTGTTGCTGATGGGTTGGCGTCCAGGAGTGAGGGCTCCTCACCGCACGCAGTCAGGAGGAGTTGTCCTGAAGAGGACCGAAATGCAGCTCAAAGTTCTGGCAAGCTACCTCTACGAGGACCCGGCGAGGCTCTGGCAGGAAGAGACGTCAGGTGAGAGCCTGAGGCCGGGGGCGTAGATTCCGCAGAGGAAAGATGCGGGAGCATCGGGGCCAGGGGCGTAGGTGTGGCAGCGTCTGTGCCTGCGCTGGTGGAGCCGGGACCAGGTTTGATGTAAGAAGTGGCCGCCGCTGCAGTTTCAGCCTCGAGGGGGGTGTTCTTTGGCAGTGTCCTCCGACGAGGCGCTGAGCAGGTCCATGGCAGCCAGTTTCTCTAGTTTATCCAGCTTGTCGAACGTGCGTCCTGAAACAGATTTTTTGCGGCGGCCCATGCCCGGGCAGGCCGTCTGCCGAAGATGATAAATACGAGTCTTGATTTGATCAGCCACAATGGGTAGAATTGCCGGATTGCCCAGGTAGAGAAACAGATGATTAAGGTGGCAATCGAGTGAGAAGGTAAGCGGCTTCCCCAAGATGTAACCGATAACGCAGAGAACTGAAAAAGCCCAGGAGCGTTGGAGCAGGTCCAGTCAGGTGTGAGGTATGGTGAAGACTGACCGAGGGCGCGGCTAGCCGGCAGCCATCTTTCTCCTCCCCCAGGCTTACCACCATCATTCTCTATAGAATTGGACAATTCACCTTCAGCGGCATACTGACCCAGGTACTGAGGGCCCTCAAAATGAATGCCAGGGCACAAATACTGAGGCAGCAGAGTCTGGCCAAATAAGCGCACTCCAAAATGGACTTCCATGCCTTTGGGGGTTTCCCCAACATCATTGGATGCATTGATTGCATGCATGTGGCCCTTGTACCTCCACGTGCTGTTACCAAGGCCTGTGTGACAACACACATAAAAGTGCAGGTCAGCTTCAATGCACATTAGTGTGTCATCAGAGTCTGCAACAGATATCCAGGATCCTACCATGAAGCCAACATTTTCCGAATCAGTAATCTCTATAGATTTACACAGAGGGTACCCCAAAACACTTGGCTGCACAGTGAGTACACTGCCAAATAAAATGCATATATCACAGGGAGATAATGAAAGAAGACATGGAATAGTAGTCATCAAGTGGGGGCTGTCTACATGTGACAAGGTCAGTAGAGAGTGGGGCTGTCTCCCTCTCTTGCACACCTATTTCCACTGAATATCATTGGTAATCCCTAGGCTGAGGTCAAGAGGCCTGTATTCAAGGCCACACCTTGGTAAATACTGGCGCTATCGTATCGGCCAAAAAAGTACTAGATATAAATGTACAGTCACCACCCCCACCATGCGAGTGAAAGTGTTTACACAGTCCAGGCCCCCCTTCACCCAGCCATCAATCACCAGAATGGCTACAGGCAGGCATAACTAGATACCGGTGGCCTGAATACAGGGTAGCACAATGTAAGTGCACAAGTAGATGTACAAGCATGTGCAAATTGTTAATTTAAAATATAAATTGACACAATTCATATATCACACACACCACAATTAGGGAATCACAATATCAGCCACTTCAAAAATGTGGCTGAATTTGAGCACAACAGTCAAACAAAATAAAATACAGGCTAGGCACCCAAAATAGTATATATAATTGTCAATTTATTAAATAACAAACAGAGTTGAAATCATTGAGCCTTACCCTGACTTATCCTCAAACATACACAAACCACACAGGTGACAAAGTACAGATACACAGATTTCAATACTGAGATTAAATTATGTAATTCTGCAAGTGCATCCTAATAGCCACAAATGCTACCTAAGGTGTGTGCTGGGGAGAGAACCAATAACAGAGCCAGACACTGATTACACCTAGCACAACAAAGAGCACACACGGGAAGAACACACCGCTACCCACCCTCCTCGGCAGGAAGGTGTTGTAAGAGTACTGTACATTTGAAGAGATAATCCATAAAGTGCTATCCATCATAATAACAAATACTCAGACATGGAATGGATTACCTGGCCATATACGGGGCAGAGGGTTAAACACTGCCCCAGAGAAAGGCAATAGATGAGAGCATCGTCATAAAAAATGCATACCCATTTTCCAACAAGAGGCGTGGTAAAAAAATCAAAGTTCCTGTCGAAATGAACACCGAAATCCTCGAACAACTTATTTACATAGACATGTAATATGATAAAATGTATACATTCAGGATCTTACTCCATGATTGTCTTGCATAAATCTTCTTGGTGTTGCAACACTGTCCATATACAATAATCAAAATACTGAAAATTAACATATTGCTCATCTCTCATATAGGGGATTCTGGATATCCACTTGAGACATGGCTGATGACGCCACTGTGGCACCAAGTGGCAAGGGAGGGAGAGCCTAGAACAGGGCACATATCAAGACAACGAACACCACTGAGAATGCATTTGGACTCCAGAAAGCACATTTCAGGTGTTTTCGTCGCTCTGGAGGAGCTCTTCAATATGCTCCTGCAAAGGCGGGCGACATTATCACTGTGTGCTGTATGTTACATAACATCGCAATCCGAAGGCGAGTCCACTTGCCAGATGATGATGAACATCCTAACAGTTCTGGCAGTGACAGCAGCACAGATGAGGCGGCAGGATGGATGGGAGGCCATCTATTGCATGGACAGGCATCTGCAGTCCAGAAGCGTATTATAGACAATGATTTCCACTGATCCTGCACCAATGTTAACAAATTACCCTCGCAAATCATCTGCGCTTTGGTATCCTTGCACAACAGATTTCAAAAGCAAATGGAAATCAAAAGCTGTGTATACTCTCTCCATCCTAAGTCCATGTTGACGAATCACAGGTCACAGACGGTGTATGACATGCAGGATACACCAACAGAATGTCCACAAAGAGATGTCAAACAAAAGCACAGCACCTAAATCACTTTTTTCCTTTCCTATGCATAGGCTCAATGCCCAGCGCTGGACGACCCCTGCCTACTTGTCTAGGGTTCCTGGTAGGATCACCCACCGTGCCTTCATTGTCCTCTGATGCACCAGCACCAGCTCCTGCTCCCACTGGTGTGTCCATTACTTGGGGCAACATGCCTGCAAAAGACATGGCATTACCAGTGTTGGAAGCCCAAGAGGCTGAAGGGATACAAGAGGGAGTGGTTGTTGGCTATCCACTTGCCTCGTTGGAGGATGACTGCCCAATTCTAGAACTACCCCTGCTCTCACCAAGAGGACTCTAATTTGGAATCGGTTATACCTCACTTGCATGTCAGGGCCTCTGTTAGGCAGTCCAAAATGCCATGTATTGAAACTATGGGCCTGATTAAGACTTTTGCGGTAATGTACCATTTGCGGTAATTACCGCAAAAGGTACATTACCGCACGGTAAAGGTACATTACCGTGCGGTAAAGGTACATTACCGCATGGTAATGTACCTTTACCGCACGGTAAAGGTACATTACCATGTGGTAATGTACCTTTTGCGGTAATTACCGCAAATGGTACATTACGGCAAAAGTCATAATCAGGCCCCATGTCTTCTGTCCACTGCTGAGTATTCTGTTTTAATACCTTTGTGAGTTGATGAACACTGTCTCTCAAGTCCTTCAAAACGGATGTGTTCACAGCTGTGTTGGCAGCAGAGTCTGCAAGATCACTCATGCACAATAGGGAGTCCTCAATCACTTTCTTTTTTTCTGTATTACTGGCCTGCAGTGATGTCAGCTGCTCTTGCAAATTCCAAAATACATCCTGCATTTGTTTAGCAGTGCATTGAGGTTTCACTCACGTGGTGTCCTACTGGGAGCAGCATGAGGGTTTGGTAGGTTGGCTTCACCTGGTGGCCTTGTGGGGAGGATTGAGATGCATCTGTGGTAATTGGAATGAAACACTTGCTAGTTCTGTTGTGGGGTGTGTTTTCCCTCCCTGTGTGATGTGAATCACTGACTTTATTTAGGCTCTTGGGGCACTGACTATGAACAAGAGTGGTTGACATTCTTTGCCGTTGGGACAATTGCTGTTGGACAAAGTTTCTGCATCAGAAAGGATTGATACAGATTCTGAAGACTCCTCCTCCCAACTTAGTGCCAAAGCCCCCATTGCTTCAAGATCCCTGAACAATTCAGGTGCCGCTGTCATATGTGTTGGCTGTCCCTGCCACGCAGGCTGCTTTCCCGTGCGGGGTGTTTGTGTAACAAAATGGCGGGGTCTGACATTGTTGCCTGTGTACTGGAACAGGTCCTAGACCTTGAAGTGGCAGGAATTGATTTACCAGAGGCATCAGCTGGGACAGGTGTGTGGAGAGTTGATCCCTTTCATCCAACCACGACTTCACAATAAGCTGGCTCTGGGTTCCACATAGAATCAGCGGTTGGTGGCTGCGTTATGCAGCTCTTGCTCCTAGCAGTGTTTTATCCATTCTTTTCCTGGTACCAGTGACTTAACCTGGAGCTGGTCCCTCATCCTCCTCGGAAGATGGTGAAGTTGGGACCCCTCACTTGTGGTTCCTGGGTGCTGGTTCACGCCAGCCTGGGCCAGCCCCATCTGTGGGAGTAAGTGAAAACTGATTGTGTAGATGGAGGTAATATGACCCATGAACAGTTTGATCAAAAATCACATGCATCCAAGACATTATTAGAAGCTTCATTTGTTGCCAATATTTAGCATGACATGCATCCTCCTACTGGTTGTGTATGTCACATTGCCAAGGGCAAATCATATGAGCTGGTTATGAGGTTGAGACTCTACATGCACCATGGCATGCACTATTATTGCATGCAATGTTGGGTAAAACTGTTTGCTTTATGGTACACATGGAATCACTCAGGAGAAGCGTATGTGTTTATATACAAATGGCATCTGTCCTGCTTTGATGCACAGAAACCCATTGATAAGATTTGATTTAATTCCATATTCAAACTTTTGCATCAGGTGTCTGTCACATACGCGACAGCCTCCCATACCCTGTATGTGTGCCTGCCCAAATTTTGGTGTTAGCAAACTGAGGCTGCTCACTATTTTGATATGAAGGGAATTATATACACAGGCCTATTGTGGAATGTGAAAACAGTTACAATGATGTTGGAAGGGATAATTTAACATTTATTAGTATTTTTTATTTAAAAATGTTTTATACCACCGTTACCTGCGGATGCAATCTGAACCGCTCACATAACAACATAAATATAAAACCACAAGCGAAACACGCAATTAAAATAACACCCTACTCGGGTGACTGGACTAGTCTCATGGGGCAGTGCATCTTAGAAGTCTTAAATCCGTCTCGGGGCGTAACTGTGACCATCTTTCAGATTCACACTTTGTTCTTAGCCGCCAAAGAGAGAAGAACTGGATTAGCCCAGGATGGAAGTGAGGGCGAGGAGAGTCCCCAGGTCTTTGCACCTGTGATGGTCTGGGGGGAGAATCTCTGGTAGGAGTCAACACGCATAGGACTCGGCCCAGGATCATTCCCACTGTCTGTATAGGCGAACCGTTCCTAGGTTTGTGATGTTGCATGATTGCTGTGAAGTGGAAGAGTTTTGCCCAGTCGCAAGGCCTCTACCTGGAAAAGATGGTGTTTTAATCCAGCTTTAAACTGAGGGAGGAATTTCAGAGCACGTATGTGAGCAGGGATGGAATTCCAGATGCACACTCCTTTAAAGACCTTGGTTGTCCCTCCTTTGGTCACTTTCCTGATTCTGGAGGGACCAACTGAAACGCCACAATGTTTCTTCTGTTTCTGGCCATCGTGAGTCGGCAAGCCCATTGGTGAATGTACTTCAGGCCACATTGGTGGTACGCTTTCCAAATCGCCAAACAGACCTTCACCTTGAGTTGGTCTGCTATGGATAGCCATCATAACTGAAGTCTCCGTTGACTAAGATGGTGTCTCCTGCTGAGACCATTGATCATGCAGTTTCCCCTATTTTGGATTTTTTGTTGTAGGTTGAATACCGTCTTTTTAGAAGCTCCCAGTAGGAGTGTGAGGCCATAGTTGATTCTCGAGCCGACTGCCGCTTGATATAATTGCTTGAAGCACAGAGGGGGGACCAATCTGGCAAGAGAGTTAAGCTGGAGATGGCATCCCTTGACCGTAGCAGCCCCATCCAGATTGTGGCTAAGTACCATTCCCAGATGTCTGGCCTTGGCAACTAGTGCTGAGGGGCTCCCCCATGCTGACAGCCATGGGATGGACTGGGGGATTTCCCCCCTATAGCCCTCCGTGAGGAGGAGCTCCGTCTTGGCCCCATTGAGGCAGAGTTTGTTCTGACACATCCACTCCTCAACCAGTACCAAGCAGGGAGCTAGTTTCTCTTTCTCTCCGGCCGCCCCATGAAGGTCCACCAGTATCTGGGTGTTGTCTGCGTAAACCTGAAACCCAAGACTGGATTGCTCCAACAGGTCTGCAAGGGGGCGTAGGTAGATGTTAAACAGCAATGGGCTGAGGGACAATCCCTGTGGGATGCCCCATGGAACTGGTAAAAACCCAGAGTGGACATCGCCCCATTTGACGGCTTGGGAACGATCTGATAGAAATGATCTGAACCACTCTAATGCTGGACCCTGAATGCCCCCAATGACCTTCAGATGCTGGAGCAAGATGGAATGGTCAATGGTATCAAACGCGGCCGACAGATCAAGTAGTACCAGCAAAGAAGGGCGACTCCGGTCGGCACACCACAGCAGCCTCTCTCTGATGTCCGTAACTGCCAGTTCTGTCCCCCTCCATGGCCGGAAGCCTGATTGCTGGTCGTGTAGCTGGCAGTTTTTCTCCAAACATTGGCCCTGAAAATGTGCATGCTCCGGTGGGATGCAGGTCGCAGAAGCTGTGTGTGGGATTTAGGTCTGACTGTGGAAGCTTCCATTGATGTTACAGAGGAAGCATGGTTGGTGTCCTTGGCAAAGTGATAACCTGGGATGACTAGAGGAGCATATTTCAACATGCATTCATTGCATTTGCTGTGGCTCTTGGGATAAATTCTCTGTCTGAGATTTATATCTGTTGCACGAAATATGTGTTCTGAGGTAACTTTCTACACCAAACTTACAATGTTTGATTGGAAAAAGCAAGTAATGGCATGGAAAACCTCACCTATGGGGCCTGTGTTCAATGAGTTGTACCCTCCCCCCCGACCAGACACACTACAGCTGTGACATCATGGCTCATTCACTCTGGAGTGGCATAATTGTTCAGAGCCAAGTACCTTGGGCCCTGTGTTGATGCTGGTGGTTTTCAATAGATCTAATAGTCCGTTACGTGATGACCACGAATCAGTGGACTCAGACAAGGTATGTGTAACTGGGATAATTTTGTGCTGATTATATTAATTTATCATTAGATTGGGTCTCATATTGCGTGCTAATTAAGTCAGAGGAGCGCTGACGAGGTTTCGGACAATTTTCATGGACTTTTTTGGGTTGTATTTCATTTTCGTGTTCTAATTCCCTCTCGGCACTTTTTTGAGACTGTGGCCAACCTCTGGGTATGAGGGTCATACCTTTATGTTATGGCATAGTTATTTTCAAAAGCATGACATGTTTACCACATTACTGTTTAATGGCACTAACTGACAAGATGTGCTGTCTACTTTGTGCTAACACAAATTTACCAACAGGCTATGCTGTTGGTACTAGGTGTTTATTTTGTGTGTGCCCGGAGGCATAGTCGCCTTCTGGCACATCATTCTCTGCTGCGCATGAGGGGCCGTATCATAGTTGCGCGTCCCGGGTGCCTCATTGGCCTGGTGCGAATAGCACATGAAGCAAGCATCATTTTCAATACCCTGGCCTGCGTGCAGTCTGACCATCCCAAAATGGCAGATATGTTCGTAGTATGGCTGTTCAATCTTATGATTCCTAGCCCTACCTAAGATGGCGGCTTTTGCAGACTCAATGTAATTTCGGATTGAGGCTCCTGCTGCAGCTGTGTCGTTTTGTGATGTTTGTGGAGATTTTTGCTTGTGCTGAGGTTTGTCTTTGTCTATTCTGCAGGTGATTCACCACCAGCTGAGAGATTGATGGAGGTTTTGGGATTTATGGCTGACTTCATCACCGGAGGCACCAATTGGCATGGCACTGCAGAACTTTGTACACCTACTCAAGCATCATAACACTCACATGTTGCGAGACTGATCAAAGGGCATGGCGTTGCCCTCACCTAATGTATGACTGTCTACAGCTGTGAGCCAAGACTTCAACCCTTCCATGGGAGTAGCATAACAGAACATATTCATGCATACATGTTGATCATCATTTGCAATGTTTCTTTGTGATGTACTGCTCTCTCGGTCTACTGTTAACAATATAGAATGTTTCAAATACATGCTAATAGCATATTTTATTGTTCTGACTATTTTTTTCACATGTGTTGTATGCTTGGTAGTGTGTGTGTGAGTGTATGCATGATGTTGCAGGCTGCACGTTGTGCACCTGGCATTTACCATATTCAACAAATGCACATGTTCTTAATCTGACTCATGATGGTCTAGGCCTACATTGTGTGCAGTTCAATTAAGAAATTCTGGCTGTGGTAATCAAGATTTTTTTTGGTTAGTTCAAAGGAGCTCATAATCAGCATTCTTGGCCTCCACTAGAGATGGGATAGATCTCAAGCCTCTTTGGTTTTTAATTACCCATGTTTTTACAGTATTTTGTGTTTCATTTGTGTTGATTTGAGTTATGGCTTGTTCTTTTCTCACTGTTCAAAGCCAGTGGCCGTAATCGCACTACAAAAATAAATAAGTAAGTAAATAAATAATTAAATACATAAATACATACATACATACATACATATATCCATACATACATACATACACACAAATCTCCATAATCAGCTGCTTCCTCAGCATCCCCAGCTCCCTCCAGTGTCGCAGGGTCCATGAGAGAGTGGGCGTGTCACTCCTATGAATTTAGGCTGAGTGTTGGTGCTGTGCCCCACCAGCACTCAGCACTTGTGCTTGTTACCTTTCCTCCTGATGTCCACCTTGATGTCCTTCCACCGCTCGCAGAGTTCCATCTCTGTCCGTTCTGCCTCTCCAATTGCAGTGATTTTCTGTGCCGTGTTGACCCATATCTGTTGTTTGGCAAAGGTACTGGTGTTACCAAAGAGGGTGCTTTGATCTTCTAGGAGCAGATTTCCACAGAGCCTCAACTCATCATGGGTAAACTTTGACTTTCTCTGTTTTATGATGTCTGTATATGAATCCTTTTTGGGGTCTTTTTTCCTTTTTTTGGACATGGTGCCATGTTTGGCACAGTCCTTGGCAAGATGCAGGCTTTAGAGACAAGGTGGAAGTGGTTGGATACACGGTGGCAGGGTGGGAGGCACCTTCCTTAGTTAGATGCAGGCTTTAGAGACCAAGGTGTGAACAGTGGAAGGTAGAGTCGCGTAGCAGGTGGCACTGTCCTTGGCAAGATGCAGGCTTTAAAGGGACACGTTAATCCACCGCCTTAATGTCTTCTTTTAAGTGTTAGTCGTCTGAATACAATTCCACTTGTTTTTAGTTTTAAAGCTATTTAATACTACAGGTTTTCAGAACTTGCATCCATTTTGAGATTGTGACTGAACAATCTCTATGGCGGAAGCTACATTGTTGCTCTTTTTTCCTGTGTATCCTGCAGACGAAAGACAGAGCAACAATGTAGCTTCCGCCATAGAGAATGTGTAAACAATCAGTCACACCACAAAATGGATGCAGCGAGGGGAGAAAATCAAGTACTGAAAACTTGTATTTCTTAACAGTCTTAAAGCTAAAAACAAGTGGAATTGAATTCAGATGAGTAAGAGCACTTAAAAGACAAAAGAAAAGCAGTGGACTGAATTGTTCCTTTAAGGACCTTGGTGCAAACAGTGGACACTGCATCTGTGACACTAGTCACCGCATCTCATCGGATCAGATGCAGTGACTAGTGTCACTGCACAGGCGCAGTGCATTCGTTTTGAATGCACTGCGCCTGACATGGAGGCGCCCCGGGAGGACTAGGGGCTTGATTTACGAGGGCGGCTTCTCTGTTGGAGAAGCCGCCCTCGTAGGGTGAGTACTT
>JAUBNW010121426.1:0-12349 GCA_032357565.1 Desmognathus valtos | reverse complement strand
GGTTATCACGCAAGGGGAACATTAAGAATAAAGAAAATGTATTTAACATTGTAGATCGTGTTAAGAGACAAGCGGTAATGACGCGTTCTGGTGCGCCGATGCACGATGTAGAACTTTCCAAAGAAACAACGTTGGTGCATGGGCAGATAGATACGCAGTGTCGCGCAGAAACAACTGGGGGTGTAAACTTGCAAACAAAGGCTATAGAAATATCTGCCGAAATACAGCATGCGCAGGCACAGATGCAGGGTAACATGCAACACACAAATTGTGACGATAGACAGGTAATACAACAGCGACAACACAAACATATCAATGTGTTAGATCCACAATATGAGAACATCACAGATGACGAGGGAGAACCACAAACAGTTGTGAATAGTAACGATCAAAACGCAGACGCGTCCCTCTCGCGCAATACGTTGCTAAGCGCGCAGGCATACACCGATACAATTGGAACACAAGGTGAAACACACGGTGAAACACAGAACCAATCACATATAGACGTTGTATTAGACGACTTGTACGCACTCATGAGCGGTGATGGTGACAAGCTAAATCCTTTAAATAACGTACACTTAGAAATGCAGGACCCTTATGATTGTATATCGACACAGACTGTGTTTGCGCAAGCTCCTGACATCATACAAGCGAGTGTTAACGATGTAGACATGTTTGCTAACTCGTACGAGACAGATAGAGCGCTGCTCGCGATGGAGGCCATGGTGGGTGCTATAGGAGATGATCATGAGATGTTTGTACCTTTAACAAACGATGTCGTAGACACAGCTTTATACGACAATGTTGGGCTCCCAGCCAACAATAACACAGCGCACGATACACGTCCAACCATAAACGTTAACTCGTACGACGAGACAGATAGAGCGTTGGGTGCGATTAGTAACGTGTTAGAAAATCCTGAGATGTTCATACCTCCAACGGTTAGTGTCGTTGATAAACCATTATTTGATAATGTCGATCCCCCAAACAACAATGACACAACACACGATGTTCAAGCAGAAGTGATATGTATAAGTAGTGATGATGATGATGATGAACCGTATACAATAAGGCAACATAGGGCAAGCGTTATTGTAACACCCAGGACGCTGCGTGGTACAACAAGAACCGTCAACACCGACGGTACGGCAACTTCCGTACAAACAGGTGTACAAACCGCTACAGCTGCAACACATCAAAACACAGCAGCAGTGTATTTAACAAACAAGGGTAGCGCTGATCACGACATAGACGCGGAGTCTGTCACAGCTCCCGTAGGCGGTGAACCTGCAGAGCAGTGTGGTATAGATGGAGAGACGTCGCCAGTAAGGGTCTCTAAAAAACGTAAACTAAAAAACAATGAGTGTAACACGCCAGCAGCTAAATACAGGCGCATGCTGGCCGCTGGTAGAAAAATGTTGCGAAGGTGCACAGCTTTAGAGCAAACAGAGCAGAACATATTTGCTTTTGAACACTTTGAAGCGAGCTTTGATTACACGCGAAAAAACATAGACACGTGTGTTAGGGAACAGAGCGCTACAGACGATACACCCTACCAAAGACAATCGTTGTTGTTAAATTATCGTTGTGTAGAGGGACCTACTTACTTTGTAAAAACACACGGCAGTGAGGAGCACACGACACGTGTAAACGTAAACGATGCTCAACCAACAACCAGAACCGACATACATACAACAGATAACAACGTGAACAAGCAATCGGAAAAACAACGTCCAGCGTGACTAGAACGGTTCACCAATACCCAAAACCATGTAAACACGCGTACGCGTGTGACGCAGTTTGGGTTTGGTGTTAAAAGGCGGGAGTTAACACCGCAGGTTATTAAAATGCGCAGGAAGCGACAGCTCTATCTGTCCAGAACCCTGAAAAGAGCTCGGAGGGTCTTAAACAATCGACGACGTGTTGCACGAACTGCTGTGAGGACAGCTAACCTTCTAGAGAACAACGAGGAAGGTGGTGTCGCGCGGGACGTCGGCACACACGGCTCACGGGTGTCACCGGTACAGAGCGAGCAGACAGACAAAGAGGATGTTTATCTGGAGACCGTGCGAACATATACCAAGACGTACGCAAAATACAAAGCTACCGAGTTCGGCGAAGTGTTCAGGTTCGTTAATTTACACAACATAAGATCTCTAATACACGCCGTTACGGTTATTACAGATACCATACAAGCGTTAATAACGCGTGTGTTACAACAGACTGATCCGGGCGATTTTGTGCAGATCAGGCTGGACGGGGGCAATCTCAACAGGCCGCTCTTCACACGACGTAGAGCGCGCGACGCCTTTTGTCCGCATCAGTTCCTCGATAATATAACCAATCTCCTACAGAGTAAGGCCGAGATCTTGGGGTCAGAGCCGCTAACCATTACCACGCTTGTGGTGAACCCTTTTACAGGCGGTGCTCTTCGACCCCTCAGCCAAATTCTGAGCAGTCATGTGGTTGCCAAAAAACGACGATGGCTTACAAACTACCGTTTCGATAATGTTAGCGTATGCCTCGCCGCTTGTCTGCACGGGCTGATAGACAGATCATGCGTCGACGCTGTCATTCTACAGAGGGCAGTGGAGACGCATCGCGCATTGGGACTACCAACGGATAGGCCTGTCGCTTTTAATCAGATAGACTTGTTCGAGACGTATTTTAAACGTCCGATCAAGATTATCAGTTTCAGCGACGGCGGTTGGCGTTTTTTCCCCATCACAGAGAGATCGGACGAACGCACGTTATACGTGCTGTACCACGATGAACACTACTACGGTGTGCTCAATATAAAGGCTTTGCTGGGGGCTGCCCACGTTTGCAGACATTGTCATCAAACACACGACGACAAACACAGACACAGTTGTCGTTACCATTGTCCCATGTGTCTGAGAGAATCGTGCGAGATCATAAAAGGGCAACAGGTTAAATGTAAAAGTTGTTTCAAATTTGCACGTTCGCAAACATGTCTGGAAACACACGCCCAAAAGGCTGTTCTAGGCGCGACTAAATGTATACCGTACCTTGAGTGCCGCTCCTGCGGCAAGTTACACTGCGGGCCTGTTAAGTGTAAAGGACCCGTGTGCGAAGTGTGCCAAACCGAAATCCCCGACCGCGACACCCATCTGTGTTTTATGACAGAGGGTCACGCTCAGCGTGAAAACGCTCAATATATCATTTACGATATAGAGGCGCGTCAGGAGAACGGTGTGCACGAACCCAACTATCTTTTTGCTAGAGACCTTCACAACCATTCAGAGTGCTGGGAGTTTTACGGGGACACGTGCGTATCAGATTTTATCAAAAAGTTCATAAACAGGAAGTACAGAGATTACACGTTTTTAGCACACAACAGCAAATCTTACGATGGATTTTTCTTCTTGAAATCGCTTTTACAAGAGAAGATGGAAGTGAGATTGTTAACGCAGGGCGCCAAGCTGATGTTGCTAGAGATACCGTCGCTCAAAATACGGTTCGTAGACACTCTAAACTTTTTACCCATGAAGCTCAGTAAACTACCGGGGGCATTTGGTTTCGAGGGTTCGAAGGGACATTTTCCGCATTTCTTTAACACGGCTGAAAACCAAAATTACATAGGACCAATGCCAGACATCAAGTACTATGGTGCAGAGTGGATGCTACCCGCAGAGAGAGAGCTGTTGTTGCAATGGTACGAGGATAATAAACACAAGCAGTTTGATTTTCAGAAAGAGTTAAGGGCCTATTGTCAGGAAGATGTCCGTATTCTAGCGGAGGGCGTGCGCTTGTTCCGCGATGGGATCATTGAAACGACCCGTAACGAGTTTGAATGTTTACGCTCTGAGGAGGAGGCATCGGCAAGGGTAGGTAGGGTGCGTGCGCTAGCGGCTGCTATTGCTAACGGTACGACTGTTGAGAACGCTAGGAAGAAAAAATCAGAGAAGAAAAGAAAAGCTACGTACATCGACCCTTTTCAATCCGTCACACTAGCTAGCTGTTGTATGAAGATTTACAGACAGTTGTACCTGAAACCAAAAACCATCGCTCTGTTACCCGGTGATCTCTACCACAGACACCAGAAACGTTATTCCTCAGCAGCCATCCAATGGCTCATGTATTTATCCCATTCTGAAAATCACGACATACAACACGCTCTGACAGCGCTCGGTGAAAAGCGCTACGGACGTTATTGGTTGGACGGTTATGCAGTTGTGGACGGTGTCCGGACGGCCTACGAGTTCAACGGTTGTTTCTACCATGGCTGCCCCACGTGTTACAAACCCGACGCCTATAATCCCCGTCTGGGGTTGACGTACGGTCAGTTACACAGAAAAACCCTGTTGAAAGCGGAATCGCTGACTGACGAGGGTTTCAACGTTATCTCTATCTGGGAACACGAGTGGGACGCCATGGTACGCGAGGACCCGTGCGTCGATCATTTTCTCAAACTGAAGAAACTACCCGAGCCGATACAACCGCGTGATGCCTTGTACGGCGGTCGCACCAGTACCATCAAAATGTACCACCATGTGAGCGAGGGTGAGAAAATACACTATCTCGATTTCACCAGTTTATACCCCTTGGTGAACAATGAAAAAACGTACATCTTAGGGCATCCTAAGATCATGTCGCGATTTTGAGAACGTCGACAATTATTTCGGGCTGATCAGGTGCGAGGTCTACCCTCCGCGTGGTTTATACATTCCGGTCCTCCCCTACAGGTCTGACGGTAAACTGATGTTTCCACTCTGTCGCACGTGTCTCGAAGACAAACAAGCTGTTTGCAAACACGATGACGCAGAGCGCGTGTTGAAGGGTACGTGGTGCACCATAGAGGTACAAGCCGCGTTAAAAGCAGGTTATCGCATGGGTCGCATACACGAGGTATGGCATTTCGAGAAAACGACCGTCGAGCTCTTTAGCGAGTATATCAAGCTGTTTCTAAGGGATAAACAGGAGGCTTCCGGATATCCCGAACACTGCGTCGACGAAGCTACTCGTCGCGCGTACATAGCCGATTACTACGCCCGCCAGGGGATACTTTTGCGCGCCGAACACATCGGTTTGAACCATTCACGACGGCTGTTGGCAAAACTATGTCTCAACTCTCTGTGGGGTAAGTTTGCCCAAAGAGTTAACCTGATAAACACTGAAATCATCACAGACCCCTCAGCGCTTCACGCCATCATTTTTGACGCGGGGTGTGAGATCAGCAGCTGCGTGTTTATCGACGAAGAGACGGCGTGTCTCTGCTGGCGTTACGCTACAGAGTACCCTTCGGTGGCTGACAACATTAACATATTTGTGGCCGCTTTCACCACGGCTCACGCCCGTTTAAAATTATACGATGTGATGGCCCCTCTCGGTGAGCGGTTGTTGTACACCGATACAGACTCAATCATTTTCACCAGTTCAAACGGTGACGTTGATCCCGTCACGGGCGATTACCTCGGGGAGCTTACCTCCGAGCTATCCGCCGGTGAATATATCGAGGAGTTTGTTTCAGCCGGTCCCAAGACATACGCCTATCGCACCTCTTTGGGCAATGTTACCATGAGAGTGAAAGGTATCACTCTGAACGTGTCCAACAAAGAGACCATAAACTTTGACAGTTTGAAAGATCTCGTACAGTCGTACTTACAGAGGGGTGGTTGTGGGGATGAGGAGAGTCTGATTGTGAAACACCCCTGCATAGTGCATGACAAAAAGAGGTGGGAGATTAGCACTAACACTCTACAGAAAACCCTAAGAGTTGTGTTCGATAAAAGAGCACTTACCGCAGAGGGTTTGACCATCCCCTACGGTTACTGAGCACGCGTGGTTATGGATATCAGACTTCAGCACCCCTTCACGTGCGTTCTAGCGGGTCCATCCGGGTGCGGCAAGACCCATTTTGTCATGAAACTGCTGGAGAACGCTAGCGCCGTGTTAACCCGACCACCTACCAACATCGTATGGGTGTACAGCTGCTGGCAACCGGTCTATAACCATCTACAGACACGGTTCAGACACCTTCGTTTCGTGGAGGGTATCCCTGATACTTTAAACGATGATGTTTTACTACCTACAGAGATGGTGAATCTCTTGGTCATCGACGATCTCATGTCCGAAGGGGGTGATAGTCTGGAGTTGGAGAAGGCGTTTACGCAATACTCACACCATCGTAATCTAAGCGTATGTTATCTCGTGCAGAACGTGTTCAACAAGGGTAAAACTAACAGATCAATCTCTCTAAACACCGGCTACATCGTTCTGTTTAAAAATCCTAGAGATAAGCTTCAGCTTTCTGTTTTAGCGCGACAGATGTACCCCGGTAAAACACAGTTCTTCATGGAGGCTTACGAAGACGCCGTCGCTAAGCCGTACGGTTACCTCCTGATTGATTTGAAAACAAATACCCCCGACGAGTACCGCTTGCGTACAGATATTTTTCCACCGGATCTCCCCGCAGTCTACGCTCCTAAAAAGAGGTCTAGAAAACACACATAAAAGCTCTGTCGAGTCATTAACAACAACGACGTCCGCCATGTCTGCACGTATCAGGCGGAACCTGTCCCTACTCGAAACGCTTGTAAGGGCCACCCCCCAACAGCGTAAGGACATTCTATCTATCGCATCGGACGACCTGATAACAGCTATTTCCGAGATTGCGCGTAACACTTTGAAGGGGAAGGTCCCTCTGACGAAACACCAACTAGGAGTTTTGAAGAAAAGGAAGACGGTTGTGAAAAAGCTCAGCAACAAAAGCGTATCGCTCAAGACTAAAAGAAAAGTGGTTAAACAAGCCGGCGGTTTCGTAGGAAGTCTCATCGGTATAGCCCTACCTCTCATTACCAGTCTTTTGGGTGGCTTAAGCTCAAACTGATGGAGCACGCTCAAAAATTATACCTGGTGGACAAACGTCAGCTGGATAGTCTGACGTCTACAACCGAGGGTGTTAAAGACATACGTTCTGTTGCCACGCAGCGTCTAGATAACGAGATGCAGGTTGTTTTAAATAGAACAGATCTATCGGACTATGATAAAGCCTTGATGTACACGGCTATTTTACAAAAATACCTCAACCATACGCGACAGGGGGTTGTTGAGAAAACACAGTTAACGCTGAACATTCCCCCATCTGACGTAACATCGTTACAAACGACACCATCCCATGACCATGTTGCGGCGGACGTGCTCGCCACACTCTCGCAGGGTTACAGACCTAATGCCGAGACGGTTCTACATAGAATGGGTCGTGAGAAAGATACAGCTTCGTGGAACGACCGTGGTGAATTCGTCTACAGGGGTACCGTTATGCGTGGTTCCAACATGCACGATCTACTAAGAACTCTTACACACAGACGTCACATCACACCGTCTAATGCACCAATTGGTTGGCATGAGTTCATACAGGCCCTTGCTGATCTGAACATACCCAGCAACGTAGCCGGTAACACCACTCTGCGCCGACATCTTGACACTTTGAAAGCGCCGCGTCCACCAACACCGCCAGCTACACCACCGCCACCCACCAGCGATGAAATATGGCGCGCCCGTGGGTTTAAATCAAAAAGACCCCCAACCGCAAGATACTACGATGGGCCTGACGTATCCGACGCCTTAGCAACTGTTAAGCGCACTGCGCATGAGAGACAGGGGTGGTTGCCTTACTAAGTTTAAAAGATTGTATTTGCTTTTATTTTACTATGTGTACATATGTCTCACCTGTTTTACTTTTTCAGTTTCTCATCTGTTTCTACTTTTCAGTGTTACTTTTGAACGCTCATCGACGATATGTATTATTATAAACGTGCTGGTGCCTGTATCCTGTTTCATTCTGTAATATTATTAATGCGCCGTAATAAAACAAAGTGATTTAATAACAATTAGTCTGTTGTTTTTTTTAAATGGAAACACACCGACACAATTTTACTGTATTATAATGTTTTATTAGTACATTTTCTCTACAGGTACACGTCGACATTGCTGACACGTCGCAATTTTACAAAACTGTCTAGAGGGTCCGATTATGTTTTGGTAACGTTCTACGTATCTCACGACCATCGCGTCGTTCTCTTTAGGACGAGGAGTGTATAGTTTCAAAACAGACGCGAGAGATCTCAGCTCTGATATTTTACTAACAAAAAACACACAGTGCTGACCGCATGTGGTGGCTTCCTCGTGCTGTACGGGTTGTGTGTTGTACTCTATACACTTGGCGATACTTCTTACATAATCCTTTAACACACCGTCGTAGATGTTATGTTTGGGGAAGTAGGCGAGGCTGTCAAACACGGTCAACACGTCGCCTGTCCGCCACAGCGCGATCCAGTGGGTGCCACCTTTAGTATGAGGGTCTGTGTTGACGATGAGGCTGACGGGTCTGTCCCCCGGTAGGTCACGAGGGCACGTGTCGCAAGCGTACACCCCGTGAAACGTCTTCCGAGCGTGCCGATCGTTAACAAGCACTTCTTCTATCTGTTGGGTGTTCATTATATATCGAAGAGCACGTTCCTCTGAGCGTTGATTTCTAGAACGCTGTCAAAAACGCTCCACACGATCAACGAGTGTGTTACAGCCAAGGCTCTACTAAATTTTATATCGACCCGCAGGTTCCCGCTTCTCAGGAGATTGTAATGCCCCGACGAAGCGTTGTCCGGTCGCAGGTCGAAGGCCAGCAACGTGTACCCCTGATTGTATTCTACACGGGGGAACGCTACAGCGGAATCACGAGCGCCTTTCCCCGTGATAGCGACCAGACCTTGGTACTCTCGCACTATGTTTGGCACTGTAAAGTTCGGGGTGTAGGGTTTTGCGGGTATGGAAACGCCGTCCATTTGTAGAGCCGCGTAGTTAATATGAGCGTGCTTAAAGTCAAAGGGATTCCTAGCGTAATCGCCTGCCAATGCAGTTGTTTCCACCAGTCCCATGATGATTATTTTAGGTAGTTGACCCATGTAGAGATTATCGTGGCTGCTGGCTCTGCTGCCCACGGGTATGCTGAAGACTTTCATACCCACTCTCTCCACAGGGTATTTAGCGTTAGAAAGTAGTAGAGCTTCAGCGTGCGCCAACCGTACTGTTGGTGAGACACATACCCTCTTGACGAAAAGACTGGCCGATACGATGACGAGCTTGTACTGCTCGGCATCGCCGGACATGAGGGTAAAAGCGTCGGAGTTTCTAGATAGTTTGACTTTTAGATCGATTCCGTTGATCAGCAGCTTATCTTGGAAAAATAGATCCGTGTGTAAGCGCCCTATCAAATCAACTTGTCTGCTGAGCATCGTATGTCTCGCTCTCTTCACAAAGCCTGTGTTTTCACCGGCCAAGACGGTGTTGTCAAAATGTCCGGCCGTGTCTCTGTAAAAGAGACCCGTGGTGAGCTGGTTCTCCATCACCGCTGTTCCATAGTTGAGCAGGTTATCGATATACGCTCTATAGGCGTACATGTTGTCGCTTTGCGTTATCAAACGATCCCCCAACGTTACATCCACTTGGCTGAACATCGTTGCTATGGGGTATGCCACAGTAGCGACGCGCGCTGTGGCCGGTATGTCGGTCCCATCAGCCAACGTTATCTTACAGGTTATGTACAGTAACGTATCGTTCAGGTCCAGGTAGAGTTCGCTGGAACCGGACACGTAAAATTCTATCGGAGCTTGCGCCGCCAACGCCGCCAGGGGGGATACCTCCAGGAAGAAACTGTTCTCTATACTGGTCTGGGTCGGCGGCACGGTGAATAGGTCGAGCTCTGATTTCACACACTCCCCCGACGCACCGTGTAGGAAAGCCATTGTTTCTTAGAAAATATTGCCACCTTTCTGCGGTTTAGGGGTCGACGTTCCCTTCCTCTTAACCGTACGATCTCGCCGAATACTAGTTCTTCTTTTCTTAGAGGGTTTTGGCGGTCCGACACGTTTCACCGGGCGTTTCCTCTTAAGACCGGCGTAAGGGTTGTAAATGAACCCGTCCCCTCTCTGCTCCTGCTTTTTCTCCTCTGTTATACGTTTAGCGATGGCCGATGTTACGTTTCCCACTACTTCTCTGGCGATTCCTCCGGCGGCTGTTTTCATGTGGGGTTTAGCTATCTCGAAACCTCTACGTAGGAAGGGCATGGCTCGTCTAAAGAGACTTCTAAAGATACCTCCAAGACCGGCCCCGTACATCACGGGCGAGCCTGAAAAGTACGGTTGATTACCATACCCTGCCTGCGTCCTGTAGTACTCCATATAGGCCCTGGGGTCGCCATAGTTCTTCATCACGGCCATTGCGACGGCTCTTTCTTAGTACAGGCTTCGCAGAGGCTTGAAGTGCAACCGTAGCCAGATTTTCCCGAATTTGAATGAAACAAATTCTCCTTGATCGTCTCTTATCTGTATGTTAACTGTGTCAAAATGGTTCCTACAAACGGGGACATAGTCCGGTTTCACATATTGTATATTGACGACCTCGTTGTTGTTGCCTTTGATCTGCACCGTTCTGAGTAGCGGGGCGTAACTATCCCCCACCCTCTGATACTCTACTATATCGCTGTACACTAGCAAGTTGTAAAAACCGCCGTTGATGTCGGCCCTACTGTTATCGACGGCCGGTTTCACATGGGTAGGCTGTACCGTACCTAGTATGTTGTGGAGCCGTCCGTTACATGTGAACCGTACGCTGTCGTCGGGGCTTTGCAGAAACACCCTCCTCTGGTACTGATCGAGGTACACCAACGTGTCCGCGTAGTGCGGCATGGTTGCTATGTTTCTGTTGATGGCTCTCAGAACATCCTCGATGGCCGGATAGTACCCCGGCGTGAACGACCCCTTAACAGGTTCGCGCAGGCTGTCTTTTTTCAATATGAACTTCGCTTCACCCTCTCCCACCGTATCCCACGAATGGACGTATTGGATCTCCGTCAGCCCCACGGACCACGGACCTTCCAGAATGACGGGTTTAGCCAACTTGACGGTGAAGTTGGATATCGTGTTGTTAGGGAACGTGTCGTGTGAAGCGTTGCTGGGTAGCATGATGTAGAACGGTAGAGCCTCCATCACTTTACAGACGTCTTTCCAACACCCTCTAGAGAGCTAGCGCGCACCCAACTGTTGAATTTAGCCGGCCAACCCTGCCATTTCACAAGGCACTGTTTCCGACCCCCGCGCCCTTTCGTAGCTAGGACTTTTTCTATTTTATACACCCTGTTCTCGGTCCTGCTCACTTTCTGGACCTCCTCCCCGTAGAAAATGCCTTTCACAGGCTCTCTCTGAAAATCGACCAACCGGTATACATAGATCCCCTCCTTGAGAGCTACACCGTCTATGATAAAAATCTCCTCGCTATAGTTCTGCTCGTACCCTTTGGTGAAGACCCCTTTTAGTTTAGAGACGCGCACATGGTCCCCGATGCATAGGGGTTTACTACGCGTCGTCCTAGCAATTTTTTCACCGTACAATCTTCTCCAGATCTCTAGAGAGTTGTCGCGCGTCACATCCGCTGGCGTTGTTTTAATACTTCTGTGGTACGTATTGTTATACACTTTTACGAACGGTTGTAACACTTCAAGGTACCTATGTGTATTTTTAGCTGTAAAGTATCGCCATATACGTGTTTTAAACGTGCGTATGAATCGTTCCACGATTGCAGCTTTCACTTCGGAATGTGTAACGAAATGATACACCCCTCGTTGTTTTAAAAGATCTTTCAGCTGTTTATTTAGAAACTCCTTACCGGCGTCTGTCTGTAGTTTGGCCGGTACACGTCCTTCTCTGAATATTGTTTTGAAAGCCCCCGTTACGCTACGCCCCTTCTTATTTTTTAAAGGGACAACATAAGCGTATTTGGACAACACATCGATAACGGCAAGTATGTACGTGTATCCGTCGTTAGCTTTTTGAAACTGACACATGTCCATTAAATCAGCCTGCCATTGTCTGTCAATGTCTGATACTATGGTGGCGCGTCGTTCGAAGTGTTTTCGAGCCGGTTTGTGTAGCGCGTAGGCGTCCTGATCAGCGAGCCATTTTGCAACATCTTCTCGTTCTAACGTCGCATCATCCGCTCTCAACCTACGGTACAAGGGCTCTACACCGCCGTAGCTACCAACAGCACCCGCATCGTAGTAGATTTTAGACATCTTTGCATTCGCCATGCTCGCTGCTGCAGACACACATGGAAAAGAAGGTTTTCTTGTGTAACATTGAATTTTTATTAGCACGTGTAGATATTTTTTACATCCGTGAAACAGCGTACGTGAATGCTTTCTTGTTAGCACAGAAATTACTAACCGTGGTCTAAAGGTGTAGATTGTACTCTGAACGGCAGCTTTTCACATTACCTTGGATTGGAATACATACAATAGCGGATCTGTGGCTTTAAACAGCAGGAGTGTATTGCC
>JAUBNW010110389.1:0-12566 GCA_032357565.1 Desmognathus valtos | reverse complement strand
CCCCATTGCGCCTTCTGTAATTTGCATCAAGCTGGTCTGTACTGAGTCACGTGATGCGAGCGGACTAGGAGGACGTGCCTGGCAGTAGCTCCCGCTCCCGCGCATATTCTGTCTCAGTAAAATACAACTTTACTGGGAAAAAAAGCCCTGAAAAGCAAGTCGGCAAGACATTCAAACAGACTAGTCATGACTACAAAAGAAAAGAAACAACGAAAGGTATCGGAGTTTACGACTGTGAGCGAGGTCTCCCAACCGGCGGTCCGACATGGTGGAGCGGCGGGAAGAAGGCAAGAGGATAACGGGACCCCCACAACGAATGCTGCAGACTCCGACATGTCACTGGTACTGGAGGAACTAAAGAAGCTGAGGGCGGATGTCACGTCGCAACTAGGGACACTTGGAGTGACTTTGGATGCGGTGCGGGCAAGAATTGACGGCATAGTGGAACGAACGGGAGAGGTGGAGAGACGCGTCGGGGAGACGGAAGACGCGCTCGCCCGCCTAGACCCGGCAGTCAATACCCATGAATTGGAAATATGCAAACTGCGAGCGGCCCTTGAGGACCAAGAATCCCGAAGCAGACGGTCGAACCTGAGGGTCCTGGGGGTCCCGGAGACAATGAACGCACACCGCATGGCGGATGAGATGGAGAAGCTGATTCCCACATTGTTGCCCGAGGTGAGACTCTCAAATATATTTGTCGTGGAAAGGGCACATAGAGCGCTGGGAAGACCGCCAGCACCGGGGCAGCCCCCGAGGGCAATAATTATGAAAATACTAAACTACAGAGATAGGGACGAAATACTGCTTGCAGCGAGGAAACATGGCGAAATCCGCTGGGAAGGACAGAGAATCAGTTTCTATCCAGACCTCACAGCCGCTACGCAGAAAGCGAGAAAACGATTTGACACAGTTAAAAGAGAGCTACGAAACAGAGGGATAGAATATGCTATGATGCACCCGGCAAAACTGAGGATAGTTATACGGGGTAAGACACACTTCTATGATGATCCTCAGAAAGCATGGCAATACCTGGAAAACAACCCGACAGAGCGCGCAGAGAATGTGACTGCTGAGACAAATGATGCAGCTGAATAAAGACTAAACAATCCGCAGCTCTGAACGACGCACTGCAATCTGTGAAAAACTGTGAGTGAAAGACATGTTGACTTTGTGAATGTGGAGGATGGACTTCTCAATACGTAGCATTACTAGAGGAAGGAGGAGGAAAAAATATTGCAGTAATGGCGGTCATGCCAGAAACTATTTAATTAATTTAATGACCGCATGGCATGGGGGAAGGGTGACAGACCGGCGGTTGCAAACTGATAAGCGCTGAACCAATCGCCATGCGATCCGTGTATGAGATACGACGAACATGGGCAGAGGAGCCCTCCAGTGGAGAAAGAGGAGCGGAGCATCTCTGTTGAGGCCAATGAGTAACTTGTACCTTGTACGTATGATGCTGAGTAGATTAGAACATTTGGCATTGCCCAGAAGATGGCTCAACATTGTATTTGAACTAATATCGTCCTGACTGAGAAACTGTGAGTAAAAGACATGTTAACTTTGTGAATATGGAGGATGGACTTCTCAATACGTAGCATTACTAGAGGAAGGAGGAGGGAAAAATATTGCGGTAATGGCGGTCATGCCTGAAACTATTTAATTAATTTAATGACCACATGGCATGGGGGAAGGGTGGCAGACTGGCGGTTGCAAATTGATAAGCGCTGGGCCAATCACCATGCGATCCATGTATGAGATACGACAAACATGGGCAGAGGAGCCCTCCAGTGGAGAAAGAGGAACGGAGCATCTCTGTGGAGGGCAATGAGTAACCTGTACCTTGTAAATATGCTGCTGAGAAGATTAGAACATTTGGCATTGCCCGGAAGACGGCTCAACATTGTATATGAACTAATATCGTACTGACTATGAGGCAATTGCTGGACTCGGACGCTGCACCAGTAGCGGTGAGAAAATATGCCAGCTGATATGCATAGCGAATCAGAAAATTCACTGTAATGAATGAATGTTTAGCGAGTGTCTTGTTGTACCCACATACAGGTGGACTGGGAGCGGGGAGCACACTGAGCGTGTCAAGCTCTTGGGAGGATGCTGCGCAAAAGCGGACTCACAAGAGTGATCATGTTTAGTTATGTTTGTTTAGGGTGCGCTCTGGCCAATGGGGGGACGGAGCGGGGGAGGGAAGGGGGGATTCTTTATAGTTGTAGGTTTTTGGGACTTTGGGCGAGGAAAGAGAAAGAATGGCAAACCTTAACGAATCAGTATAGCTGCACAAAGAACAGACTGTATGTGAGGCGAGAAGAGATGGATGCGGTTATTAAGAATAATGTGGCGAATAGTCATCAGTTGAGAGATAATGGCTGACATGGATATTCAGGTGATCAGCTGGAATGTAAGAGGTCTTAATTCATTTGCAAAACAGAGACGTGTGATTAACTATTGTAACAAGCGAAAGGCTGACATAATTCTATTACAGGAGACACATCTGATGCAAGAGGGTCATGATAGATTCGCAATGGAGTGGGGGACACATCGCTTTGGTGCACACTACACAAGAGGCAGTAGAGGTGTACTGACAATAATTAGAAAGAATAAGCCGTTCCGAGTGATAGATAGCAACAGTGATAAGAACGGTAGATTTAGTATTGTAGTGGGCGAGCTACTGGGCAAGCAAATCCTACTGGCCAATATATACGGTCCCAACTACGACGATGTGACTTTCGTCAACACTCTATTCGGACATCTACATAAATGGAGGCATGTTCCCTGGATAATAGGAGGAGACTATAACTATGTCCTTGATATGAATATGGATAGATCATCCACGGTGGTTAAACCGTTGCCTAAATGTGCAGCGACTACACTGGAATATATGGACATTTATAACCTGATAGATATATGGAGGATACTGAGACCCCGAGAAGGTGGTTATACATTCTATTCGTCTGTGCATGATATGTACTCGCGAATAGACAGATACCTGATATCGGATGTGCTGGTACCTCTGGTGACGAGTGTGCAACTGGAACCCAGAACACTATCCGACCATAGCCCTCTGTGGCTGACCCTAGAATGGCAGCAGGGTGGAGATAGAGCGCCAACATGGCAATATAAGCCGTTAGCCCTTAAGGATGGAGCGCTTGAGGCACAGACACAGAAGGCAGTACGAGATTATTTTGAGATAAATAAAAAGGGTGACACGTCTGAGATAATAAGATGGCAAGCGTTTAAATGCTATATGAGGAGTATTATGGGGTCCATGGAATCAGGAGCACTGAGAGAGCTGAGGCATAATCTGTCGAAAGTAGAGTGTGACCTGGTTGACAAGGAAGAAGAATACTATAGAACTCACGATATGAAGGCAATGGGGGAAATGGTAACACTTAGGAAAAAGCATTATGAATTGTCTGGGAGAGAAAATGATTTAATGGGGGAGCATAGAAAGGCGGTGAGCTACTGGCAGAAAGATAAACCATCTACCCTGCTGGCAAGAATGATAAATCATAACAAAAAGGCAACTACAATTGCGATGTTGCGCACCTCCGAAGGGAGGGAAATAGTGACCCCGAGGGACATACTGAGCGAGACACGGAACTTCTACAGTACACTATATAAAAAACAGAGAGTAGAGAAGAACAATCGAATTGAGGCGTATCTAGAAACTATTCCACTATGCAGAACTAATGCTGAAATGAGGGAGAAACTGTCGGCGCCTATTACACTGGAAGAAATTAAAAATACCATAAAAGATATAGCAGGGAGCAAAGCACCAGGGTTGGACGGTATTGGCATAGAATTCTATAAGCAATTTAAACATGAGATAGCACCAGTGTTGCTGGATATGTTTAAGGAAGCTAAAAAAGCAGGGACGTTTACTAAAAACATGAACACATCTAAGCTAATAATGCTGCCCAAACCAGGGGGAGATCCCCAAAAATGCACGGACTACAGACCACTTGCACTCATAAACACTGACTTAAAGATAATAGCAAAACTGTTGGCCAACAGGTTGATGCATTGTATGACTGCGCTTGTGTGGAGAGACCAAGCAGGATTTATACCTGGCAGGTCCACGGAACACCCAATCCGTCGGGTAATGAATATAATGGCGACAGTTACAGGAAATACTAAGGTGGCAATGGTATCGTTGGATGCGATGAAGGCCTTCGACATGGTAAAATGGGATTATCTGGTTGCAGTGATGAAACATATGAATTTGGGGACTGAGTTCATAGGCTGGATACAAGTGCTATATGCAGACATGAATGCACGAGTGGTGGTAAATGGCATGATAACCGAGTCATTCCAAATTGAAAGGGGTACACGACAAGGGTGCCCACTGTCAGCACTATTGTTTGCATTATGCATGGAACCCCTATTAGCAAAACTAAGAGATGTGCATGGAGACTGTGGTGTAGAGGTCAAAGGTGTGAACACGATAGTAACAGCGTATGCAGATGATTTACTGTTGGTGCTCAGAGAGCCACGTAAAGACATGGCTAAGGTGATGATGACAATAGCTCAGCATACAGAATGGTCAGGGTTTCAAATTAATCTTGCAAAATCCATATACTTTCCATGTGGAATGGGGGCGCCGATTCAATCACCATGTATACAACTGCAGACTGCCGGAAGTCACTTCAAATACCTTGGAGTGCAGATTGCATGCACAGCAGAAGAACTATATGAGTTAAACTATGAACCACTCCTGGAGATGGCTAGAGGCAAAACGGAAACCTGGTCTAAATTGCCACTATCAATTGCTGGTAGAATAGCAGTGACAAAAATGATACTACTCCCCAAATTTCTGTATGTTTTTAACAATGTGCCAATTGTGGTGGGTGTGCAATTTTTTAATCGATGTAAATCACTGATCACTGAATACATATGGCAAGGCAAGGCACCAAGGATTGCGTATACACAACTGACTCAGTCCTATGAGAAAGGAGGCTTTGAGCTGCCCGATATGTACAGATACTATAAGGCGGCACAGCTACATCACGCCATACGCTGGCTAGAAATGGGTGATACTGATGCACATGTACAAATAGAAAAAAAATGGTTTATAGGGACAGAGGCTAGTAGATTCTTGACAGATGATAGACTCAAAGTTAAAGGGAGTAATGGGCCTGCTAAAGTGAGCGCAATAATCTGGAAGAAAATAATGCGCAAACAATGTACTGAAAGCATTTATAGCCCTTATATGTCAATATGGGATGTGTCTAACAGTAAACCTAAGTTGACGCTTAAGATGTATGATAAATGGTTGGAGGCTGGAGTGTTTACCCTACAAGACTTGTATGAAAACGGGAAAATGCAAGATGATAAAGATATAGTAGATCTAGCGGGAGGGGGACAGCTGGCACTCATACGGTGGAATACGCTAAAATACTGTATTAAACAAAGATGGAACGAGTTCCCTATAGAACCCAAAGAGAGTATACTGTTGACCCACATCTTAACATCAGTGGGCACAGGGCATCAAATAGCACGACTGTATCGGATACTCAGAGAAGCAGAAGCAACCCCATTACTGAAACTTAGACAGGCGTGGGAATTAGATATCCAAGAAGATATATCAGATGTAGAATGGAGCAGAGCATGCGAACTAACAGGAACACTCTCTCTTAATATGCGGCTTAGGCTGGTGCATTATAGGATATTAACTAGATCATACATGACACCTGCCAAGCTAAATAAATATTATGCAATGTCCGAAAGCAAGTGTAATAAATGTGGACTGGTCGGTGCTGAGCTCTTACATATGATATGGGATTGTATACATGTATCTTCATTTTGGACAGAAATCTGTAACCGTATGTCTGTAATAAGTGGAGTGCAGATTGAATGCACTATGAAAATGGCTTTCCTATATTGCATACCAAAAGTGAATAAGTTTGTAGAAAAATGGCTAAAAATTGCAATAGCAGCAGCAAAGATGGTAATTGCAAAAAACTGGATTAAGGAGCGGAAGCTCACCGTTGCAGAATGGTATGCTGAATTAACAGAATGTGATAAACAAGAAATGATACTTAGACAGATAATGCCATCGACACAGACACCGAAAGATATCTGGGCAGGCTTTAGAGAACATATGGCTGGGATAAGAACGAATCGCGACACAGAAGATACCGCTGCTGATAACAACGATCAATAACTCATTGAACTGAAGGTCACAAAACGATATGTAGACTCAAAATGGATACAAAAGATTGTGTATTACTGGTTCGTGGAATGCCATTGTAAGGTGGGAGGGGGGAGGGTCTTGCATAATGTATTGTATGTTATTATATTGTAAAATGTTTGTATGTGATAAAAATAATAAAAACAAATTTAAAAAAAAAAAAAAGAAAAAGAAGCGATATCGATTTATTGGTGCCTTTTGTACACATGCCTTGAGTCACTTAGATAAATATTGCCAGACACTTAGCTGTGGATCCACGGTCTTTTAGTGCTCTGTCACTCTGACAGGAGACGCGGCTGGGGCTGGTGGGGTTCAACTGAAGGTCGCAGCAGCAGGACGAGCATCACTCAGCGATTCCTGCAGAGTGCCATGGACAGTTTCGTTCACTGCAGGAAAACCTGTCAGGAACACAATCAAAATCTCCTCACAGGAGAGCGCCACTGGCGGGTGCTGACAGGTCAGGTTTCTCAAAGCAAAGACGCTCGTAGCCGGTGGGCAGAGCGATAAATTGTCACTGCTCGGTGGTATGCCCTTATAAGGGCAGTACATGGGAATCTGGGAAAGGTAGTCTGAATTCCGTCCCTGGGGACTGATAATGCATGAAGGGGACTGGATTAAAAACTACTGTGTCTCAAGTGTAGGGAGAAACTAAATGCAGTTGTGTCCTGGTGAGGGAACCCTGACTGGCACTGAAGGGAAATCTACAACTTTGGTTTACATGCGTTTGCGGGAGTCCTGACACTATCCTCCCCTTCAAGCCCTCCCTCTTCAAATTCAGCGATCAATCTGGGATCAATGTCTCTTTCCTGCTCCCAAGAATCTTCAGAGGAAGGACAGCCTTTCCAGGTCAACAGGTATTCTTTTTCTGGTCCACATTGCCGTGTTCGGAGTATCTTCAACGCTTCCATTTCAAAACAGTCAAGGCGCAGGTTCTTCTGGGTCAATCGAGTGGTTACTCTGGCAGGCTTGACCAGGGATATGTGAAAGACGTTATGTATCTTCCAACTGGAAGGCAGTTTAAGTTTTACGTTCACTTTACTGATCACCTCTGCAATCCGAAAAGGTCCCACAAACCGGGGTTTGAACTTCCGGCTGTATCCAGTCAGTCTCAAGTTTCGAGTAGAAAGCCATACGAATTCTCCTGGTTGATAAGGTGGATTGTCACTCCTCTTTTTGTTGGCCTGGCGAGTGTAACTTTCTTTTGCCTTGCTCAAATTTTCCTCAGCGCTGCGATGGATCTCCTCTAATTTCTCGAGGGTGGTTTTCACCGCTGGTATCTTGGTGAGGTTCTTACTCTCCGCAGGAACTGTCGGGATCATCCGGCCTGCCTGGCCGTAGACACACTCAAAGGGAGTCATGCCAATGGCCGTGTGCAGGGTGTTGTTGAAAGCGAATTCTGCCATTGGTAGCAATTTGGACCAATTCTTCTCGTTCTTGGTGATATAGCATCTCAAAAACTGCTCCAGGGTTTGATTTGTTCTTTCCGTCTGGCCATCAGTTTGTGAGTGATAAGCCGTGGATATACCTGCTTCAATTCCCCAAAATCCGAGCAATTCCTTCCAAAATTTTGCCACGAATTGTGGCCCCCGGTCCGAAATAATCTTTCGGGGTAAGCCATGAAGTTTGTAGATGTGCTCAAGGAACAAGGTTACTAACTCCTTGGCGTCAGGTAGTTTGGTCAATGGGATGAAATGGGCCATCTTCGAGAATAGATCAACGATTACCCAAATTACTGTCTTCCCCGCGCTCATGGGTAAATCTGAAATGAAATCCATGGCGATGGTTTCCCAAGGTTTTGAGATGGTAGCTATGGGTTGTAATTTACCTGCTGGTTTAGCTTTAGTAGTCTTCGCCTGGGCACACACGGGGCAGGCGTGTACATAGTTCTCAATGTCTTTCTTCCACGTAGGCCACCAAAACATTCTTGAACATATATCCCATGTCTTCCTGATTCCCGGGTGACCAGCCGAAGTGTCTTCGTGAATCCATTGAAAGATCCGATTCTTCTCTTTTCTAGGGATTACTAAGTTTCCCTGATAGTTCCATCTTCCCTGGTCGTCTAAGTTGAGTTCGAAACCTTGGTTGGTTATTTCTTGGAGTTCGTCAGCGGGTAGATCAGGGACCCAATCTTCGATCTCGGCGGCGACGGCCTTCACTGTGGTGTCGAAACAGCCAGGTTCCACAATTAGATCTGGTTTTCTTGGAGAATTGACATTACTCTCAGATGTCAAGCGCGATAAAGCGTCCGCCTTGGCATTGCATGTCCCTGGTCGATAGGAGATGTGCATGTTAAATCTGCTAAAGAACAGTGACCAACGAGCATGTCGGGCACTCCGGCATTTTGCATTCTTTAAGTACTCCAGATTCCGATGGTCAGTGAGAATTTCAATGGGAGTGGATGTCCCTTCTAGTAAATGACGCCAATGTGCCAGTTCTGCTTTGATGGCTAATAACTCCTTCTCCAAAATGGAATAGTTCTCTTCCGCTGGAAGCATTTTCTGAGAGAAATAGGTGACAGGATGCAGAATTCCCTGCTCATTCCGCTGCGAAAGGACTCCTCCTAACGTATGGTTTGATGCATCGGTTTCAAGACAATACGCCTTCCGGGGATCCGGTTGAACCAAGTCTGGCGCAGAGCAGAATAATCTTTTCAGAGTCGCAAGGGCTTCTTCTTGCGCTTCTTTCCACAGAAAGTTGGTGTCCTTGCGAGTGTGGTCCGTTAGCGGTTTCACCAACCTGGAGAACTGGGGTATAAATCTCCGATAATAATTGGCGAATCCCAGGAAGCGTTAGATTTCCTTTACAGACGTAGGAGGAGGCCAGTCCAGCACTGCAGAGATCTTGCCACGATCCATTTCCACGCGCCCAGGGCATAGAATGTGTCCCAGATACTCCACCTCCTTCATATGGAATTGGCATTTCTCCAACTTTACATATAGTTTGTTCCCGCAAATTCTTTTCAGTACTTCCTTAACATGTCCTTCATGTAGGGTCTCCTCTTTGGAATAGATAAGGAAGTCATCCAGGTAAATAGCTACGTACACTCCCAAAATGTCCTTGAAGATGTCATTGACAAAGAATTGAAAAGCCGCAGGGGCGTTGCACAAGCCGAAAGGCATCACCAAGTATTCGAAATGACCAAATTTTGTTTTGAAAGCGGTCTTCCACTCATCTCCGGCACGGATCCGCACAAGGTTGTAAGCTCCTCTCAGGTCCAGCTTGGTGAAGATGTTTGCGTCTCTCACTTGATCGATCAAATCGGGAATGAGAGGAAGAGGGTATCGATTCTTTATCGTGATGTCGTTCAGCTCCCCATAGTCCACACAGGGTCTAAGTCCGCCATCCTTTTTGTCTACAAAGAAGATCGGTGCCCCTGCAGGGGACTTGGATGGTCGGATGAAGCCTTTGTTTAAGGATTCGTCAATGTATTCTCGCAGAGTTCTTTCTTCTGTTGGGGCCAAGGAATATATTTTTCCGTGAGGAATCGGTTTTCCTGGGAGTAATTCTATCTCACAATCATAGGATCTGTGTGGAGGTAGTTCCTGTGCTTCCACCTTACTGAAGACATCCGAAAAGGACTCATAAGGTTTCGGGATTTGGATCAGGTGGATGCCCAGTTTGGTCTCGGCTGTTTCAGGTAAGGCGTGGATCTTTTCCGTTTGTAAAATTCCACAACCTCCACAAGTTTGGGGACTGAATAGCACTGTGCGCATTTTCCAGTCGATCAGGGGGTTATGTTTCTTCAACCAGTCCATTCCCACAATTAGTTGGTACTTAGGAGAACGGATAATGTCAAATTCAATTTCTTCCACATGTCGATTTAAGCTCATAATTAACTCTTGCGTTTTCTCCACCACGGCCCCTGAGCTGATGATGTTTCCATCGACTCCTCTCACCACCACAGGTTTTTCTTTTTTAACACGGTTGATGTGCAACTCTGATACCAATTTGTCATCAATATAGTTAAAGGGTGCTCCACAATCCACCAGAAGTCTTACTTTTTGTTCTGAAATATTCAAAAATCTGGCTTCCAGCTCCAGATGATCACCAGAGAGAGCTGCAAGGTCTTCATAGGGGACTGTCGTTACGCTCGGGTCTCCTCCCCTTTCGAAACCCGAGGTGATTCGTTTCCCTGCTGTCTGGCACCAAGGGGACCGCTCTTCTCAGGATAGCCCTCTTGCGTGGCCAGTTTCACGGAGGGTGTCATTCGATAGTCTTTCTTGGTGAGAGGGCAATCCTTAACCAGGTGTCCTGCTTGGCCACAGTACATACAGAGTCCCAACTTTTGTCTTTTTTCCCTTTCTTCTGCTGATAGAGGACCTCGAGCCTTAGATTCATAACTCTTCTTAGGGGTTCCCCCTTGGGTGGATGCTGGGGACCCGGCCGGTAGCTCAGCACTTCTCTCATTGTATCTGGACCGTCGGAACTCTGTGCGGCGTCCTTCTCCTTTCCTATCTTGTCGTCGTTGATCTATTTGGATGGCCAAGTCGATAAGTTCTCGGATAGTATCAGGCAGTGGAAATACAAACTGCAAGCCTTCTTTTAGTTCTTCTTGAAGCCCCAACATGAAAACTGGGTATTGTGCTTCTTCTGGCCATTCTAGTTCAAGCACTAGTCTGTTAAAGTGGGTGATGTATTGCGACAACTCGCCAGCACCCTGTTTGAGGGTCAACAATTCTCGTTTCTTGGTTTGTTCAGACTGCCGATACTCAAAGATTCGCCTGAACTCGTTCATGAACTCCTCGTAATCATTCAGCAATGGTGAATCTTTGTCTAATAGGGGGGAAGCCCATGCTAGTGCATCCCCACCCAAGTTGGAAATGATGAACAAAACTTTGGCCAGGTCTGTCCTAAACTGTGGGACCTTAGCCCGGTAGTGTAGGGTGCATTGGGTAACGAATGTTCTAAAGTCTTTAGGGTTCCCCGTAAATCTCTCTGGGGAAGCAAGTTTTAAGTTCACCTCCTCGGGGTCTGCAGGATCTGCCTTCCCCTGTTTCCACAAGGTGGGCATTCTAGAGGTGGAGGGAGTGGCTGGCAACCTGCGGGGACTCCTCAAGGTTTTTACAGTGAGTTGCAAGTCTGCCATGTTTTTTTGCATTTCGTCGGTTCGTTCCCTGCTAACTTTCATCTCGAGTGATAGCTCAGCTAGAGCACGATTGATTTGTTTTAGTGTGTCCTCCATCGGGCTAGGTGGGTCTTGTGGTCTTTGCTTTATGTCAAGACTCCAAGACAATCACAAACTATACAAGTTGGCATAACACAATTTCCTTGGAAAAAAGGATACAAAGCCCACAGGGCCCGATGAGAGTGGCGGTGACAGCGAGAACACTCAGGGTATTCTCGCCGGCGCCGCCCAAGTGAAGAATTAGGTGTTATGGATGGTGAGTGGAGAAGGATCGGCAGATGTATGGCGTCAGTCTTCTTTCTAAGGGAAACAAACAGAGAGAGGACACCTCCTATTACTTCCCTCCACCAAACTTCCTTCAAAGGAATTCACCTGGGAATGGGAAAACCCTTACCAGTGTTTGGGCGGGCCGGACTTAACGGGTAGGTTCTCCACTATTAGTGATAACTCAGTTCAGCCAATCTGTGTGAACTAGGTTAAAGAAAAGTGATAAATTTTCCCCATTGAACAGTGCAGTCATTATGGCAGTATTCAACACAACTAAAATTACTGATGTGTAAAGGATACAGTATGTTGGCTGGACGATTCTTGCTTCTTGGTCTGGGAGAAAGTTCTGATTTCAATGCAAGATTACTTCCTCAGAAGAAAAGGTATTTCAGCTACAGCACCCAGTAGCCAGGAGCCAGTGCCCGTGAGCTCAGAGAAGGGAACTGGGAAAAACTTGGAGTCAAACTTGCGGATGAAAATGTTTTCTGAACACCCTGACTAACTAACTAGAAATGGTCCATAATGGAATTATATGCACAAGAAATGTTTGCACTCCAGAATGCAGTGGCCGTGCGTGCGTGTTCAGGTACTCATTCGCACGTGGCAGTGGTAAGCCATAGGCAGCAAAATCAATTATATGCACGTCTGTGGGGTGCTGAGGCAGGCAATCAGACAGAGATTGAGTCTGTTATACGGCGTTCGTCTCTCAGGCGAGAGCCCTCCCCAGAGGGTCTGCCCTACACGTCCGGGATGGCGTGGGCCCCCCGCAGTGAGTGCCGGGCCCGGCAAACACGGGAAGGTGCCCGCGAAAAACAAGCGCTAGCGATAGTTTAAGGGCTGTCTTTAAAGTGCCTTGAGGCACTTGAAAATATTTACAGAGACTTAGCTGTGGCACGATAGTCCTTTCCAGATCTGCCGCTCTGACAGGAGATGCTGCTGATAGGGCCAGTGGAGTTCATC
>JAUBNW010110388.1:0-20417 GCA_032357565.1 Desmognathus valtos | reverse complement strand
TGGAGCTGCTTGTATCATTTTAGCTGTCGAATAAACTTCCCCTGCTGAGCCTTACCTGAGAGGTGTCACTTGATTTCTTTCCAACACTGGCGACGAGGGACGCAGCTCCAAGGAACCCACGCAGCCGTCAGCAGGAGACTCACCAAGACACCAGCGCTAGAAGTGAGTGAGCTGGTCTCAACAGGAGTGGGGAGGGCGAGAAATGAGTGCCCCATTAGCCTGAGGAGGGTTTGATTGGGTCGGGCACAGCCCTGGGCCAGGGTCGGGTGCAGCCCATTGGTAGCTGAGGACTGTTGTGAGCCCTGCTAGCCCGAGGGCGGCGCCGTGTGGGCCGGGCACAGCCCTGGGACAGGGTCGGGTGCAGCCCATCTGCAGCCCAGGACGGTCAGGTGTCCTGATAGCCTGAGGGGGGCGCCGCGTGGGCCGGGCACAGCCCTGTGACAGGGTCGGGTGCAGCCCATCTGCACACAGGACGGCGCCGGACTGTCCTTGCCTGTACGATCTTGGTCCATCAGGGGTCAGGGCCGTTGGATTAGCAACCATTGGAGTGAGGCCACGTCGGAAGGGGGAGTTCCTCTCTCCGTGGTGTGGAATGATGCACTGATTCGTGCGCACGCGCAATTCTACAAGTAACAACTTGTAATCGCGCGAGATTACGAGGCTGGGCCACAGCGTCAACTGCGTCGGAACGTGGAAGTCAGCAACAGAAGAAGGACTACAGCAACAGAAGGAGGACTACCGGAGGAGCACGCGCATACGCTGCTGACACGTACTAACTGCATCGGTTGGGTTTTGCTGTCCGTCCGTACTGTTGGGTGTTGACAGTAAGACTTTGAACCTAGAAGAGCACATTTGGTGTTCGGCACCTATTTGAATTACTGGTTCATATTCCCAGCACCTATTCATATTCCATATTCCTAGTTTTGATGGTGTATAACATTTTTTTTTGTTTTTTTTTGTTTGCAATTCGCACTACGTTGGATGCGGCAAACACAGTCACCATTTGCCACTTGCCATTTGCCATTTGCCTTCAGTGTAGAATGTTCAATGATAGTGAGCTTTTCGCAATGTGTATCATTCATTAGAACAAATATTGTCCAATTCATGTGCATAGCCAAGGTGTACAGTGCATAACTTGTTTTCAGTAACAACTTTGGGTAAGCGAGTTCAAGCATCAATGGCTGGAATGAATATTCCAACGCCCCCTGCATTTATGGAGACGCCAGGGACTCCAGTGATCCAGTGGGACCACTGGGTAGAAATGTTTCAAAGTTATCTAGATGCCTCTGGTGGGAGGGCGTATGACACACAAAGGAAACTTAACATACTTAAATGCTGCCTGGGAACTGAAACCCAGAGAATTTTAAAATTCCTTCCTCCGTATGAAGAGCAAGAGGGTGGTGGCAGGTTAAATGAATTTGAAGTAGCAATTAAAAAACTGGAATTATATTTCATGCAAGACAAAAATGTTATAGTGCAAAGACATAAGTTCAATATTCGTCAAAGAAGAACGGGAGAAAATGTAACAGCATTTGTAGCGGCAATGAGGGAATTGGGGGCGTCGTGTGAATATGGAGCATCGTTAGATGAGAGAATTAGAGACCATATAGTGGTACATATAGGTGATCCAAAAGTGCAGGAGAAATTTCTTGCGTGTAAGAATTTGACGCTTAAAAAAGCTGTCTCAATTGCAGTGTCCGTAGAGCAAACAGTAGAAGGTGTTAAACTATGTAGTGAGAAGACACACCAAGTACATGCTGTAGTAAAACAAGGAAAAGGGAATAGGCAGAAACAAGAGGCAGGCCTCAAACAGGGAATCATATGCTTCAATTGTGGAGTCAATGGGCACTTTTCGTATTATGCTGGGTGTACTGCTAAGTCTCAAGTATGTTCATATTGTGGAGTGAAGGGGCACATCCTGAAAATGTGTAGGAAAAAGCAAAAAGAGAAGACTACAGGTGATGTGGCGTCAACCAGTGAACAATTAGAAACCACTAAGCTAAAAGACATCAACTTCATTAACAAGAAGTGGGTCCTGAGTTTAGCGTCAGGTTTAGACTGTCCCAGAGAAGAAATTACGATTGAGGGTGTACGTATTCTAGCCCAGTTGGATTCGGGTTCACCATATACGTTCATAAGTGACAAAACATATGATAAACATTTCAGTACCTTGAACTTAACGGTATCTGATATATCGCCGGGGGCTTTTGGTGGCAGTTTCATTGAAGTGTTGGGGTTTTTGAATGTGGGTTTGTCTTTCAGAGGTAGGACTTGTCCAGCTAGAGTGTATGTGGTTAGAAATGGCACAGAGTTACTGTCGTGGGAGCATATGGGATGCTTGGGGATAGTACTCAAACCAGGGACGTCATGTTCGGTGTCATATGTTAAAGGCGGTTTGCAGGAAGAATTGATAGCTCAGTTCCCGGAGGTCTGCAATTCAAAAATAGGGAAACTTAGGGGTTTTCAGCATAGATTGAAATTGAAGGAAGGGGTATGCCCGGTTATGTGCAAGGTAAGACCAGTGGTATGGAGGAAGAGAGCAGCACTTAAGGCGGAACTAGTCAATTTGTGTAGTCAGGGCATTATTGAGCCTATTGAGTCATCCGAATGGTTGGCACCAATAGTCCTTGTGACCAAACCGGACGCTTCGCTGAGAATGTGTATAGATTTTGGTGATTTGAATAAGGCCATATGGCTGGACAGACATCCATTACCCAATGTGTCGGAGTTACTGATGTCTCTAGGAGAGGCAAGATGGTTCAGTACAATAGATCTCAGGTCAGCATACCATCAAATACCCATGCACCCAGAGAGTCGACATCTAACATCTTTCATAACACCTGAGGGTGCCTTTCGGTTCAAGAGGATGCCGTTTGGATTGGCGACGGCAGCTTCCGTATTCCAAAGAGTGATGGAGAAAGTACTGCAGGGGGTAGAGGGTGTTTGTTGTTTCCAGGACGACATTCTGGTAGCAGCTGTGGATAGGAAGACCCATGATATGAGATTGAATGCGGTGTTCAATAGATTGAAGGATTATGGTCTCACCATAAAGATAGAGAAATGTCATCTGGCGGTGCAAGAAGTTGAGTACTTAGGTCATTTGATAACGGGCGAAGGGGTTAGACCAAAGCCTAGCTTGGTGGATGCGATAATCAATGCTCCGAATCCGCAGGACAAAGACCAGCTGCGGTCATTCCTAGGGTTAGCGGAATATTATCACAAATTTGTAGATCATTTTTCGGACAGGGCAGCACCACTACGAGCCTTGTTGAAAGCCAGGGTTAAATATGTGTGGTCAAGTGACTGTCAGTGCTCATTTAATGGTTTAAAGGAGAAAATCTCTGCAGCGCTGCCTTTAGGAATGTTTGATTCGCTGGCGGACTCGGTGGTAACAGTGGATGCGAGTTCATATGGATTGGGTGCGGTGTTGTCGCAGGTCAGGGATGGTAAGGAGAAGATAATAGCATTTGGGTCCAGGGCTCTGAGTGACACGGAATCCAGATATTCTGTAATTGAGAAGGAGGCGTTGGCATTATGGTGGGGTGGGAAGCACTTCCGCACTTTCTTGTGGGGTGCTCCTTTTGTGGTGAGAACCGATCACAAGCCTCTGCTGTCGGTGTGCTCCACTAAAGCATCGGGGAGGTTCTCTCCACGTATTGAAAAGTGGGCATCTAGTCCGTTTGATCTGGTCTTTACGGTGGAGTATGTGCCAGGTCGTGTTAATGTCACTGCAGATTGCCTGTCTCGCTTACTGGTGCACTTGCCAGAGGAATCCACTACTGGCTCATGTTGTTGGATCTCAGATGCTGTTCTGGAACCTGTGGGGAAGGCAGCTTGGTTGGAGGCGCAGAGGGTTGATGAGGACTTGGGCATGGTCATGTCATATGTTGTATCTGGTTGGCCTTCGGAGAGGGCGTTGTCATCGGATTTGCAGGTGTTCTGGAAAGTAAGAAACTCGCTCACAGTTCTGGGCGGTTGTCTAGTGAAAGGAGACAGATTGGTAGTGCCGGGTTCCTTGAGGGGTACGTTGATGTCCTTTGCGCATGAGGGTCACTCAGGCATATCGGGTACCAAGCGCAAATTGAGGGAGCACTATTGGTGGCCAGGGTTTGACAAGGATGTGGATGGGTTGGTTTGCACGTGTCATGCATGCTTGTTGGCTGATAAAAACAAAATCTCAGTTGCTCAGCCATTGTGTCCAATTCCCTACCCCAAAAGACCGTGGTCCTGGGTGGGTCTGGACATCATCGGTCCTATTAACACATTGCCGGGTAACTCCCAGCTCTATGCCTTAGTGTTAGTGGACATGTTCTCTAAATGGCCGGAGGTGAGGATGCTGAGGAAGGTGGACAGCAATGCGGTCATGTCCTTTTTGGGAGCGTTGTTTATCAGGGAGGGTGCTCCAGTTTGCTTAGTAACTGACAATGGCCTTCAGTTTACCTCTTATGATATGCAAAATTTTCTTAAGAGATGGGGTGTGCAACACAAGTGTTCATCTCTATATTATCCGCAAACCAATGGGATGGTGGAACGCTTTAATAGGGTTCTGAAGGAAGCATTGCAGCTTTGCATAACCTCGGGTCTCTCATGGAATGTTGAACTCAAAAAGCTTCTCTGGTCAACACGCACAGCCCCCAATGCAGTGACAGGAGTGTCACCGTTCTCCCTCATGCGTGGGTGGCGTCCGGTTTCGAAATTGAATCCCGCGTGGGTATCTCCTTTTGCCACAAGTGTTTATGATTCCAGGAGGGAAGCTAGGTACAAGCATGCTTATACTTCCAGGTACAATGCTATACACCGCACCAAGCATATCTGTGTACAAGTTGGGCAATGGGTCAGGACTCGTCTTCCCCCTCCTGTTCCAAAGGGTTTGTCCAAGTTCTCACCACCTAAGAGGGTCATCAAGGTTTCTAGGGATGTAGTTTGGCTGGAGGGTGGCGCTTGTTGGAATAAAGCTCTCATTGTGGTATCACAGGCTCCGAGTTCTGCCCTGGCTGCGGACAGTGATATGGACGACATTGAGGGTGACCTGGCTGGGGATTCTACCAGCCCCGCTAGCTCCAACAGTGCCGCTAGCTCCACTCCAGTTCGTCCGACTTCTCCCAGGTCACCGACCACACACACTGCTGGGCCAGCAACTAGGTCCTCCTCTAGGCCTGTTACCAGGCCCTCTTGGCTCGCTGATTTTATTTGTTCCTAGGGAAAGGCATCTTTAACTTCATACTTGCAACTCTTATATTGTTACCTTCACACTTGCAACTCTTATGGCGATTAACTCTCTAATGTCAATTACTTGCAACAGCAACTGTTTTCTAATTCATTGATTTGCAACTGCAACTGTTTTGTTATTCATTTACAATGGTTAATGAGCTATGGCTGCCTGCAACTCTTATTAGCAAATTCTTTTGTGTTACTCATGTCTTGCATTTGTTGCATATCCTCTGAAGAGGTGGGGTATGTTCCATCCTGTCCTCTCTCTTTTCTTATTACCTGTCATTACCTGTTCTACTTGTCATCCTTCCATGTCATCTGACATTCCATGCCTCACTGTTGGCAGTTGGTCTCCTGCTCCGCTTGGAGCTGCTTGTATCATTTTAGCTGTCGAATAAACTTCCCCTGCTGAGCCTTACCTGAGAGGTGTCACTTGATTTCCAACACACTGCAAAACCTCTGACAAATTAAAAGCAGTCTCTTCGCACGTATGGTCACACGCAGTCCACCTTGACCACATGCTGTGTTTTGAGAGCCCCACATTGTGCATGCAGCCTATTTAATTGAAACACAATGAGTAATATGTGATTATTTTACTTTCCTTGCAGCTGCAGAAAACCCACCCAATGCAGTAATAGTAACAAAAGCACCAGGTAACTGAAGGTTCTCTTCTTCACAGAAACATTTGCAATATGGCACTATGGAAAGTGGCACCAATGCACATCTTGAGCACATACTTTCTAAGACCCTGGGGAAATTCATGGTTGAAGAGGAACTTTGCTGCTCTGGTGTTAATGCCATAATCAGCTTCACTTATCGGCATTTGCGGATATGTAAAATCATTTTCCAAGTAAAATATCTGCCTCACTCATACAGGTTTCAATTGACTTGATTATGGTGGGATCCCTAGAGCCTCCTGTTCTGGGTCCCACCAGATGAACCATAGCCAGGGATTCGCCTCACTATGTTTCGGGCGAGTCTGCCTGTATTTTTGTGCACTGTAGTCGCTCACAGCCGCTGGGCATGTGCACACGAGAATCGCTAATCACTGTGCACGAGCACTGCATGCCCAGTGACTTGACATAAAATCACTGTGCTTTTAATGTGTTTTCTTTCATTACACATTTGCGGTTCTAGCTGTGTTCAAAGCCATTTTAGACAACCGACCATTTATAAATTATTGTGCCTAAAATTGCCAATAATATTTTCCAATAGATATATAAAAATGTTCCAGGATATAGGCCCTTCCCTCATCTTCAGCTGTATAACCCCCAACACATTAAAATCATATTGTCTGATCCACAATGCAGTTACATGCTATCTTAATTTTACATCGAGTTTAACTTCCATTGCTGGCAATGGGAGGTGCACCAGCATGTAACTGCTTTGTGGATCAGCGCTGTAGTCTCTTATCACTTAGTCACAAACTGTTCATCTTGAGCACATGCCGAGTTTTAAGAACCCCACACTGTGCATGCAATTTAGTTTACTCAACAAGAGGAGTAATATGTGGTTATTTTACTTTTCTTGCAGCTGCAGAAAACCCACCCAATGCAGTAATAGTAACAACAGCACCAGGTAACTGAAGGTTCACTTCTTTGCCGAACCATTTATTATGTTTAATTTGTAATGGAAGATATGAATGCCAGCCAAATGGAATGATAAACCCGAAAAGCATACATTTAATGGAGAAGTGTAATGTGGAACTCTTGGGACAAACTTCTGTAGCTATTTCTCTTCTGTATCTAACATGCAAAAACGCAGTCAACCGTATTTACCACTCTATGTTCCAAAATGAGCTATGTTTCCTCAACATTGACCAGATTCAGCTTTTTGAGGTTCTAGTGATGTCAAAAACCTCTTTAGACTCCTTGGTGCTCATTACAACTTGGGTATGAATCTTACATAAATTGTGTAAGCAGTTTATCTAATTTTTACTGTGACCCAACCCATCGGCACAAGAAACACCCCGAGAGCTAGGCACAAATAAACTCTTGTGATCAACAAAATCAGGAAAATAACCAAAGGGGGCAGAACCATAGGCCACACAGGAGCCCACCTTTGGAACTCCATTCCCGCAGGTATCACAGCCAGCAACGCTTTTCCACAATTTAAACATCTACTAAAGACCTTTCTACTACAAATTGACAATCCAAATTATTTTGATCCCACAATCAAGCCTGCAACAAGCCCCCAAAGGACATGTCAAATTAACCAGACATCACGGAATCCTATTCCCAACCTACTTATCAGGATTACATCTCTGCGAAGTACGCAATTGAACAATCCTTTATGAGACCATGCTGGGGTCTCTCATCCCTCCGCTGCCACGAAGAGACAATCAGGTTCTGATCGATTTAGCGGCAAAAAATAAAGAACGAAACAAGTGTGCTGGACGATATGATCAGGTAACGGGGCCCCATGGATGAGGCCCTCTACTGGTCCCTAAATAAAGGAAACCAGGCTCGACTGCATATTATCCTCTGTCTAGAGTGACTGTACCTGGCGCTTTTTAGCCCTCCCTGGATTCCCTGGTCATCACCCCCTTTTTAAAATAAAAAAAAATGTTTTTTATTCTCCTGTAATTATTCCTGTGAAGTGTTTGTGTGGTTCAAAGCCGATTAGCCGCAATCGCTTATAGAAAAAGCTTGAATAAATAAAAATAAATAAAAATAAATCCATCAATCATGAATTTCATTTTAAATCTGTTAGTGTTATGGAGAAAGAAGATTTTAGCCATAAATCAAACAACAACTTTATTTGACCATTGTAAAAACCCATACAGTTTTAAAAGTTACTTCAGGCAAGTGTTGAAAAAGTTCACTCTATCACAGGGGATAGAGTGCATGGCCATGTATCAACAGCTGATTCGCTATAGTCAATTTACCAAAGGGACACAATAAGGGATTGGCAGCATTGTCCAAAGTGTATCGCTTGAGACTAGGCTTTGTGTCCATGCTCTTGACAATATTTCTTCAGGTCACTATTGTCTAAAACATAGAGTCTTATGCTGGCCTCCTAAATGGACACTAATGAAACATGTTTTGTTTTACCTACAGGAAAGAAAGTGAAAAATGCAAAGAAACCCCAAGGTAACCTACTCCTCCCTGCTCCTTGTCTTTACTTATACCTTTATTTATGACAGATTAGTATAAGTGCTTTATAAAAAGATAGCTAAACAAAATGATATTCTAAAATGGCTTTAAAAGGAAAATAATAATGGATCTTGACAATTATATTTCTATTCTGCACTCCTTTCACTTTGCATATACATGCGGCTGATCCACAAGCAGTTACGCTCTATCTTAATTTTAAGTCTGGTGTAACGCCCATTAAGGGCAATGGGAGGTACACCAGATGTAAAATTAAGATAGCACGTAGCTGCTTTGTAGATCAGCCCCATATATGTTTTAAATTGATTAGTAAAGCACTTCTTGGACAGCTCGATTACTTCCCGGTGAAGCCTGAGAGCAAACAATCAAGACAGGAGATAGAAGGTTCATGGTGAAAAGAAGTACATCTTCAGGATTCTCAGTATTTTCTGAAAAATATGAGGTAACCTCCATTCTTTAGTTTAGATGAGAAGCTGGCTCAGAGGTGCTGTGCCTTCTCACCTCTTGTGCATGGTCATAAGGACAATGTGAATGTTTGTCAGTGCAGTTTATAGGATCTGACATGGAGGTACATGAAATTGTGTGGCCCTGTTTAGACTCCCAGTGTTTTTACTGAAATTCAAGGACATATTACTAATGTATTCAAAGTACAAAAGTCATGAAGGCAGAATCCTGGAGCCATGTTGGCACTGACCAGCAAGCTGCTGGTTGACGGACATGAATTGGATTGTTTCCTGAGTGTGTTGGGCATTTCATCTTCAAATGCATTGTGTAAATTACATTAGATTATGTGGACACGTCCCCAGGATACTATTTCATTTTATTGTACTGCACAGGCATGCATACTCAGTTGCAGACTAGCACCTTTGACCAGTTTCATAAGTTGTGATATTCTAACATTGTTCACATGTGGTCTATAGAGAGATCTATTCAAATTATCAGTCATTGACAATAGCTAATGTAAAAGGATCTGTACAGACATCATATACCCATCTGTACAGAATACATTACCCGACTGACTCTCTCCTATTTAATATTTAATCATGTTCTGCAAACGTTATTCATCTCTTAAATTTAATTCATGCCATAATATGTGGTTATTTTACTATCCTAAACCCTTTAGGAAACCCAAAAAAAGAAAACAAATCACCAGGTAAATGAATATCTCTTCTTCTCTTTGAAACACCATGATTAATTGGTATATGAAAATCTGGCTGAACAAAATGATGTACAAAAATTCCAAATCCTGTGAATGTTGGGAGCCCTGCTAGAACCGACAGGTATTTGATCTCACTGTAAGATTAGCTCTAATTGAGCCATCGCTAGCTATTACTGGCTTCTGGTTATACATATTGTGGTCTTTTCTGCGAGGTCAGAAGAACCGGGATATGGGAGGTTTGGGACTGTGCCACAGTAACTGGGCCGGTTGATAGTGGTGCTCCAGGCTGGCATTGTGTATCAGTGCTGGTACCTCCCACCCCACAGGGACAGACTCGGGGGAAGAGCGCTAGAGCTCCCCCTCAGACCTTACACCCACCAGGCAATTTATGCTACAGGAGCAACCCCAAGTCAGCACCTATACATATACGCAATATAAATGACCATACATTATATTATATTATATTATAGGTAGGCCAAAAGGAAAGGGAGACCAGGCAGGAAATGGCAAAACAAGATGGGTTTATTGGACTAAGGAATGACAAGGAAATCTGAAATGCAATAGAGCTGTACATGCAAAAGATAATAAACTGAGGCAAAACTGGAAATTACAATGCATTGGTTGCGTAAATACTGGCTGCAAGGAGCTACGTAAATCAGGACAAAATGAAACTATGCAGAGGCAGCGCAGAGGTTACTGGAATTATACTAAAGTAGGCACAGGCAAATCACACCACGTTACACAGACACACATACAATACTGACACTAATGTTGTGGTGAAATTTGCCTATGAGAGAGGTCAGAAGGGGAACACAGAGTAATCTGGGTGCACGCTGGCCCCTGAGCACCTGAACAAGGCAGCTAAAGGTTCAGGCAGAGTCAGGATGGAGCTGCATCAGGGCTAGGTGCAATGGCCTGGAGGCACGCCTTGAGTAAAGGGCCTACTGGCTCCTGGATGGGGCCCCTCAAGGTGCTAGGCCCCTTTCTGGAGCAACTGGGCCCAGCGCAATGGCAGGCCTCTCCTGGTGGGTGGTCTGGGTGGCCCGGAAAGGTCAGGGCTGATCCCCAACAAGGGTGGGTCTCCTTATGCACCAAAACTGGGGTTCCAGTTAAGCTGGAACCCCAGGGTGCACAAGCTGGCTGCTGCAGGGGAGAAAAAGGCTGGGTCACCTAGTGGAGAGAGGGAAGGGAGGGCAGAGAGGGAGAGAATGGACAAAAGGGAGGGAGAGCAGGAGGGGGAGGAGAGAGGGAAAACAAAAAGGAAGAGAGAAAGAGAAAGGAAGAGGGAAAGAAATAAAGAGGGAGAGAGAGAAAGGAGAAATAGAAAAGAGAAAGGTGGGTTGGAAAAAGACTTGGGACAGGCTGGCTGGGCTGGGGAGGTTGCTGTGATGTTGCTAGTGGCAGGGGGAGCAGTTTTTGCAGGAATCGCCGGGTGGAGGGGCTGGGGCTCTGCCGCCCGAGCGATTCTGCCAGTTGCCAAATGAAGGAGCCGGCCCTCCTTTATGCCAAGGTGGGGTGAGCACACTGGAGGTGCTCTCCCTCCTCTGATGCTAATGTAATCTGGGTGAACAGTGAGCACCGGATCGAGTTTGTCACACGCGGAGTGGGTTTGTGGGGATAAAATAAAGAAATAAATGTGCGGGGTGTGCTGGGGGCCCCACACTGTGGGATCTTACTGGTTGCCGTTGGGGGGCAGTACCTCGTGGGGGAAGGTGTGGGGGCGGCGCAGAGTAACAAGAAAAGAAAAAGAAAACAAAACAAAAACACCAAGATAGTGTCCCCACTGGGATCCCTAGGGGATCCCAAGAGCCTCCCAGTCACACTGGCTACGAAAAGTCTTTTCCTGGGCTGGGGGGCTCTTGAGTCCACAAGGAGACCCAAGAGAAAGACGCCTGTCTGGAAGAAGAAGAAAGAAGATAGAAGACAGCCAGGAGGCAAAGAAACACGAAGAAAAGGCCAGAGGGGCTGGGGCGGTTGCAGTGATGCTGCTGGTGGCAGGGGAGTGCTTTTGGGAGAGGGTTTGAGAAAGTTTTTGGAAAGGCCAGAGGGGCTGTGGCGGTTGCAGTGATGCTGCTGGTGGCTGGGGTGCACTTTTGGGAGAGGGTTTGAGAAATTTTTTGGAAAGGCCAGCGGGGCTGGGGTGGTTGCAGTGATGTGTGGTGGCAGGGGAGCGCTTTTGGGAGAGGGTTTGAGAAAGTTTTTGGAAAAGCCAGAGGGGCTGGGGCGGTTGCAGTGATGTGTGGTTGCAGGGGAATATTAAGTTAAAGGAGGGGTGCTGGGAGTCGAGGCGAGAAGGAGGGACTGAAGGGGAGAGACAGGAAATGCCAGATGGAGAGGTGCGTACAGCAGGTAGGTAACAGAAAAAGGGGAGGGGGGTTGAATGGAGACAGAGTGCCGGATGGAGAGTTAAGTAAAGCAGGTAAATAGCAGAGAAGGGATTTAGTGGGAAGGGAGAAATAGAGAGAGAGGTGTGAGAGCAGGGAATAGAGAGGGAGAGACTCAGGCAGTTTTCTTACCAGCAGCAGGTCTTCTTAGGTAACTGGAACTGGAGCCTCTCAGGTCTGGCAGCCTGACAGGGTAGGAGTGGAGGGTAGAGAAGAGAAGTCAAGAACAAAAGAACAGGCAGCCCTTTATAGTAAAAATGGGTGTGTGAGTCAGGAGCAGGGGAAGGAGGCTTCCCCCCCTCAGCCAATCAGGGGTTAGGGAGGGACAAGGCAGTGACCCCCTTAGGTAGAAATTCAATTAGGGATTTAATGACAGGTTAACCAAGGGATGACAGGTCCCATGGAGAAATCAGAGGCAGAACAAGGGGATTGAGGGGTCAGGAGCTTCACAAGGAGCTGGCTCCTGAGAGTCTGGCAGGCCTGAGTTTTAGGAAGGGGATGTGAAGTGGGTACACAATAGGTTTTAATTAGTTTTTAGGAGGATCAGAGAGTCAGAGGTTTCAAAGGAGTGTGATGAGAGGGAGTTTGGATGTAGAAGATAGTTGTAGAACAGGTTTGGCAAGAAAGTCTAAGATGTGGTGTTAGTTGTGGAACAGGTTTGTCAAGAAAGCCTAAGATGGGGTTTTTGGGAAAGACAAAATGGAGGACAGGGCCCAGTGCAAGGCAAGAGAAGGTGGATGGGGTGCAAGGGAGCTGCAGGCTGAGGGGAGACCAGGGGCATTCAAGTTTACGCTACAGAGTGGACCATGGTCAGGGCAGCTATTTGACAGGAAAGAGACATGAGGTTTAGACCAGGTGGAGGAGTTTAGAGTTAACAATATTAACTAAACCATGTTCCCCAATCAATCAAGTATTCATTCAAGTTCACTCAAAATTTTGAAAGATTTAATTGAAACAAATTATGTCATAAAAATGGAACTGGTGGGCAGCTTCCTTACTAACTTTATACACGATAATATTGATTCTACTGACATTGCGGTTGTGTGGGATGCTTCAAAAGCAGGGGTGAGAGGGTGCATCACCAGCTATACATTTCAGATTCAGCAGGCTGCTAAGATACACGAGCAAACAACTAGAAATAATCTAATTGGGCTCCAGGTAGAACATGCTAGACAATTAATAAGCGGTTCCATTGAGGCTAAAGCAACCTTTCTACGCATACTAATCATTCACTCCGAACTTGGGGCCCTGGCTCTGGAAACAATCCAGAAGAACTAACAGGCTAAATGAACACAGACCTAGGAACATAGCCAATACTGTGGACGAATCCCTGCCCGTCTAGCTATGGAGAAGGCTGCAGAGTATAAAATCTCTAAACTTCTAGGCCCAAGCGGGGCCTTGGTTTCAAAGTCTAGCGATATTCAAGACCAATTTTTTAGGTTTGACTCAAACCTTTATAGCGACCCTGCTGAAGTTGATGCAAGGGCAATCAATTTATATCTCTAAATTTTTAATCCCCCTCAACTTTTTTTTTTTAAATAATAATAATCTTTATTACTTTTTCAGTATAAGATACACATATACATACCAAGACAGAAAATAGAAAACATTGATATATATAACACATTGCATTAAAAGTTTCACAAAATCATACAACCACATTGCGCCACTTAAAACTTTCTTTAATAAAAACATGTATGCGAACCATCTTCCCGAAGTCCGTTTCTCTAAGCATCAAATTCAAATTGAACATTCCCTCCACCTTATAACTTGCAAGCCATTGTTCTCGTAAATCAGATACGTTTGGACAAAATAGCATCATATGTGTAAGGTCATCAATAGTATCTGTACAATATAAACACTTTCTGTCGCACTTAGGTATTTTCAATTTTGCCTTCAGCAGCCATTCCACTGGTAGCAAACCGTAACAAAATTTTAATATTGTTCTCAAGACATTCCAATTCGTACAATTACTTACAAAGTTTTCTAAACCTTTGTGTGTCTTAATTGTACAATACCAATGCAGAGTTTGTAATTCTAGACATTTCTTATACAAATCAGAAAAGGCTCCCATTTCCACTCTTTCTTTAATATTATTAAATTTGCTAAAGACCACTGAACCCATGTTCATATTGGTTGCAATTAATTTATTATTAATCAAAATGGAGCGAATAGTTTCTACAAACTCGAACTTGTAGTGACTGCAGACATCCTCCTTTAGACATTTCGACACCAGTTTATTTCCACCATAGTTTCTAATAAAGTAATTCCATGTCACTATCTCCGATCTTGCTTTGATATGTGTGATGTCTAAGTCCAGGAGCAATGGTGCTATTGGTGCTGAGGGAGGTAAGCCGATAATTCTCCTCCAAAAACTCCTTTCCCATAAAATAACTGATCAGTAGCGGATCTTCCCCATAGTTCACATCCATACAACACTGAGGGTGTCCATTTTGCTAAAAACAGATTTTTAAAAATAATCAGTGAATTCAAAACATTATTTGTCATCAATTTCTTGCACACCTTTAAAATCACCTCTTGTTTGACTTTAACAGTTTCCATATGTGGTTTCCAGTTCCTGGTCCTTGAAATCTTTAGGCCCAGGTAAACATAATTTGACACTACTTCCAGGATCTCACCATTCAAGCTCCATTTATATGGGCGGTCCTGTTTGCCAAATATCATGATCTTGGTTTTATTATTATTTATCTGAATATTATTTGCCGCACAGTATGATGCCAGCACGTTAAGTTTCGCCTGTAAGCCCGCCGGAGTCAGATCAAAAAGGACCATATCGTCCGCATAAGCAAGTAGGTGTATATCGGAGCCCCCCATCCTAGGTGGATCGCTTTGTATTTTCATCATTTCATCGAAGAGATCTGCCACAAATAAATTAAAAAGGAGGGAGGCTAAGACACACCCTTGTTTCAGACGTGAAAAAGTTGGGATTCGCCTAGATAAGTCCCCATCTTGAGACCAGCGAACCTGAATCCAAGTGTCACTATACAGTGAGCGCACACATTTAATTAAATTATTTGGAAAGCCATATTTTTGCATTTTCACCCACAATAAATCCCTGGGTACCCTATCAAACGCTTTACTATAATCTATAAAGCAGGCATGCACTCTGTATTTTTTATTTAGACAATATTTATCGAGGATCATACTTAGCGTTAGGCAATGATCTATAGTAGAGCAATTGGCCCTAAATCCAATCTGAAATTGGGGTAAAATGTTTAATTTACCCTCCCAATCAGTTAAGTGTTGAAGTAAAGATTTAGCATAGAGCTTGCCCCCCGCGTCTAACAGTGCGAGTAATCTATAAGAGCTTGGGTCGACCCTCCTACCCTTTTTAAACAATGAAAAATAGATACCACCCTTCCATGAATCCGGAACATCAAAACAGTTTAAACAGTAGTTAATTAGGGGGGTCGATACCGATGCCCAAAGCTCTTTGTGTTCAATCAAACACACTGGGGGTACCCTATCAGGGCCAGCTGCTCTAGATCTTTTTAGTTGGCCTACAGTACTTATGATATCCTCCCCTGTCAAAGACAGGGGTACACTGCTCACCTTGTTTAACTCCAAAAAGACAGGTTTCTTTCCATATAACTCGTTAATAAAATCTACCCAAGTCTGTTCCGCCACATATGCATCTGGTGTGGTTACAGCCCCTTTAAAAGCAATAGTGTTAATTTTAAACCAAAAGGATTTTGAGTCCCCCGCAGCTATATTTGCTAAAATACTATCCCTTATACTGTCCTGATGATTTCTTTTTTTGAATGGATAAGCGAGTAATATCTACTTTTTGCCATTTTTATCAGAGCCGCGGCATTAAAGCCCCCTTTATACCTCACAATCTCTTTGCGCAATAATATCTTCATTTAACGACATTCATTAACAAACCATGTATCCCATTTTGATTTCAGTTGGGTAATCTTTTTACCCCCCGACACGGTCAATGTGATTTTGTTTTTTAGGTTTGTCATCATTGTCGGATAAGCTGTGAACCAGTCATTCCTACTATCCTCAAACTCCATCAGGCAATTTTGGGCATATTTCTTTAACTCATTTTCAAATGATTTACAGTCAACATATTTCCAATCTACTTTTGATTTACCTTTTTCCAATTACCAAACAGTCTGGGTTCAAATTCTAAGGTTACAACAGCGTGGTCACTGACATCTCCCCACCAAATCTCCATGTAGGTTAAAAAATGGAAGTGTGATATGGGTACAATCCAGTGGTCTATGCACGATTTGGAAGTTCCACGCTTAAAAGTAAATGAATTAGCCATAGTGCTGGTCAATCGACCCATTGTTGGAATCAAATTATTCACTAGTAAGGTGTCGCGCATTAGGAGCTCCTGCCTATTTTCATTCTCAGTCCTACTTGGGCTACCGCCTATCCAATCAGGTATAGACTTCAGCATATCTTCAAAATCACAATAAAGAGCTGGTTTGGCAAGATTCAAATTAAAATCTCCCCCCCATATAAAATAATCATCCGGAAAGTCATTTCTTAATTGACAAATAAAATCATCCAATTTTTCCATAAAAAGAATAAAACGTGGGAATTGCAAATAACATGGTCTAATATATGAATTTACTATAATCATATTCTTTGAGAATGAAAAGCTAATTCTTAGCGCCATCAAACCAGGAAAGCCAGACCATAATTGGGTAGGCATGCCACCGGACTTAATGTTTAATAAAATGGCAATTCCGCCTCTATTATGTCCCATTGAAGAAGTTTCTGCGAGTTGACAAAAGGTAAAAAAAACATCGACCTCAAATTCTTTCACAGCCCAGGTTTCCTGTAATAAAATAAAATCACATTCCTTTATTCTTTCAAATACTTTTTCATTAAAAACATTCCTATACCCGGCACAGTTCCATGTAGAGGCCTTAAAAGCCGCATGGTGATTCATATCAGGAGGAACACACCCTACCTGTTTTTGACCCTGCTCCTAGGTTGTTAATTTCATCATTAAAGCCAAGATCAGCCATAACTGCCGTCAGGGAATTTAATTTACTTAGTGTTTCGACATATAGATGTTTAAAATTTACATCCCTCTCTGTTTCCGGAGATGTCCTGGTATTTGGCAGTCTGCTAACCTTTTGCTGCTCAGTTCTTGCAGTCACTCCTGAACGGGTTTGAAATTTTTCCTTCATACTTCTAACTTTATCAGTATTTCCCTCCAGGATAGCAGAGTCTATCCCTTTAGATAGAAAATAATTGCGGTATTCCCAAATCAATTTCTGTGTGTAAAAAGATTTAAATGTGAAGCTAGACAGGGTAATACCCGCTTCTAAATCTGTAAACGTAATTTTAGCGATGTCATTTTTTTTTATATTGCGTAAAGGAAGGCAAAAAATGCGCAGATATTAAAGGAATGGGAGATATATCCATCCTCAACTGAGAATATCGGCCAGAAGGAGATGACATCATTCTCCTGAGCATTTTCCTGTATAACAACCTTATTCTGCTTATCGCTAGGTGTAGCTACATTTTCCTTTCCAAACATGTTGCTCGGCATATCATAATTTACGTTGTTTACTTTGAGCTGCGCAATCACATTGGGAACTACTATTGTGGCATCCTCGTTGAATGTATAGTCATCAGCTGTTGCAGCTAATACTCTGTGTCCGATATCCTTACTAGTAGACGGTTTTGGAGGAGGATTACCATCAGCCTTGTCTTTATTTCTTGTTGCATATTCCGACATCAAATTAAACATTTTTGCTTCAATAGCACCTAGAGAGGAGGAGACTTTCTGAGAGGATTTTAAATTTTGCACCAATAGTGCATGGTCATTTTTCTGATTTTTCGCAATATCCTCCAGTTTGTTATTTACACTCTCTAGTTGTTTACTCGTACCAGTGTTTGAAGCTTTTGTAAGACCAAAATTCTTGTTTGTAATGGTTTGAAAATCCATAATTTTATTATTAAGAAGATCAATTGCTTTCTTGTGTTCAATCATTAGATCTGTAATACTACATAGGGCCGTTGTCATTCGTTCTAACACCTCTACCGGTACATTGGGTTAGGGAGGTGTTGGAGAGGGAACTATTTCAATAGGAGTTTGTGATTCGTTCCCCACATTAACTGGAGCCTTATCATTGCTATTCGTGCCGGGCCCTATATTCTTCTCTATACATTTAGAAAGCTCATCATTACCCACACTCTTTACCAGCTCCACAGCCTCATTATCTAGTTCAGCCATAAGATCGTCCAATAATTCAACCGACAAATTTACAAAGTTTGGGCCAAAAGTGCGATCATTACGCACCATCGAAACCTCCAAAATATTCACAGGGCGGTCATTTTCTACAGGAATACAGGAATGAGTAACAACCTCTTCAGAAAGTACATCGTTCATAATGGGCTTATTTTTATAGGCAATTTCCCCATGCGAGGGAGCCGGCAATAAAAATTTTTGCATGAGAGCTTGAGAAGCTCCCTGCGGGGTACTAGTGGAGGCCAGTGCTTCAAATGTGCGTTTTTTAACCAGAGCCCGTGTGGAGACCATAATACGTGCTCGTTGACCACACTAAAAAAAATCACTTTAGATGAACACACACTAGTCCTCCTAAAAATTGAATACCTGTAAAAAAAAAGCAAACAATAAACACACAATAGTCCTCCAGAAATTAAAAATGCCTCTAGAAGAACATACAGTTAAAGTGCTCACTTTCGCCGCACTGCAACCGCCAAAGACGCCTAAGACGCTCTACTCCTTTGTCACTCCCGCGTCAGCTCACCCGCCACGCTCACCCGCTCGGGCGGGTCCTCACATTAAGTACACACAGCAGGGGCCGGGGCGGCTGGTCGTTGTAGTTTTCTCTTGAAAAGTCAGCATACAAATTTGGAACTTGAAGATCCCACGTAGCAGCACTAAAATTTCATAAAGTGCTGGTGCAGAGAAGAGAATACGAAGATCCCACGTAGCAGCACTAAATATTACATAAAGTGCTGGTGCAGAGTTGAAAAGACGATTTCACAGTTCACCTGTGCAAATAGCAATAGCTGCCGCCAGACGCCTAAGCCGCTTCACTCCATTAATACTTAAAAAATGCATTTTCTCATATTGCAATAGACATTTGTTATGTTGCACTGTGAGCAGATGGTCCCACCGTGCCTGGACCCTTTATCAATCGTGCTGTTACATTTAACAAATCGTTTTTAACAGGTGCAAACCCAAACTACAATTCCATGACTAAAATGTAGTTCCCAGGGGCAAAGGATCATCTGTATTTAACCGTTTTAATGGGGATCCCCACTGAAGTGATGTCATGTTAAACTTAAACAAAATCCCCAGTTTGAAGGCTTGTTGCCTTCCTAGGTGTGGCCTGAAAGACTCTTAAAGCATTCAAATGCACAGGCTCTTTAGGATGCAAATGCTAAATTCAGTAACAGTCTCAGTGTCTGCAGCTCTGCTCACTTCTTGGCCATCAGGGACCTTTAATACCATGTCCCACAACATCTTAATGAATACATTTGAGGGGCGATTGTTGTCACCCGAGCCTTCAGCTGGACATAGTCCTTTTTGAATGATTCATCATGTTTCATGATCCCTTCCTTTTCTTTGGCCAATCATATTGCCGCACATTTGGGTAGGACTTGCCCCTCTCACTCTACAACAATCCCTTAACATTCTTCCCCAGATACAGACAATTTAGCCTACTTAGCTACAGCATTTTGTGATATAGCTGGGGCAATTCCACCTCAGTTCAGTTTTAGCGACTGCCTTAAATCTTTTACACATCGCCATCTCTGCCCTATCCCCCGCACCCCAGTGTTGAGAGGTGATCTGTCATACAGTATCACTGTATAACAGATGGGAGTGCCACATTGTTATAAGTCAGTGATTCTCAACCTTGAGGTCACATGGCACCATGTACGTTGGGTTGCCAGTTGAAAAACAGGCCCGAGTTGCGAGGTCGCAAAAGAGACAGATAGAAAGAACTTTAGCTTCAGGAATAGGTAGAGAGAGCAAGAGAGAAACTCGGAAAAGAGGAAACAGAGAGATAGAAAGGGAAAATGGGAAACAGGTAGAAATTCCATAGAAACAAGGAGAAGGTAATGGTGATGAAAGCTGAGCTAAAGAAAGAGAGAGTAGAAAATGAGATTGCACAAACAGATGCAAAGAGGAAAGAAAAAGTAAACAGACATGGAAGAAACCTATCGCGATGCTCCCAATTTGGGAAGGACGCCTTGGCAGTGACTGTATGTCAGAAAAATGAATAGCAGGGTAATTTTGAAGCACAGCAAAGGTTGAAACTTGCGGCTAAGGCATTAAAGACAATAGGACCCTTCAATTCAATGGGGCCATGTGTATCCTTGCAGGCCCGGACTAGCTCAAAGGGAGACCAGGTAAATCCCTGCCGGTTAGTGCTGAGAATTCCCCTGCTGCAGGGGAGGCATTTTCAAACATATTTTTTTTCTCAGACAACAGGGTCAGGATTTGAACTTGTATCTGTTGGGATGAAAGCGCTAGAATTTTGTACACTGCACAAACTATTATGAGTTTTGCGTTAGTGGTAAAAT
>JAUBNW010099363.1:0-12689 GCA_032357565.1 Desmognathus valtos | reverse complement strand
GCCCAGTAAATGAATGAATCAGGGACTTCTGCGTGGGTATTACGTAAAGCAAGGGTGCGCTTTACCACCTCCAGGGTAGCTTGCTGTGGTATACTGGTATATAGGGACTCAATGTCCATGGAAAGAAGCCACTGCGTCTTATTGTCAAAATCAAGCTCTTCCACAAGATTGATAATAGCAGTACTGTTCAAGGTAAAAGATTTCATGATCGATACAAACGGTTTCAGAAAGAAATCAGCATATTGTGAGAGTGGTTCTAATACCGACCCTATCCCGGACACAATTGGTCTCCCCGGTGGTGTTGTCTCGTGTTTATGTATTTTAGGTAGGGTATATAACACAGGGCACTTTGGACTCTTGGGGGTTAGAAATGCAAACTCCTGTTTGGAGATCCAACCGTTATCCAATGCACGTTGGGCCTCTCTACAGATAATAATAGATAGATCATTGGTGGGATCACCGGTAATTTTCCTATAACTGTTGCGGTCAGACAACTGCCTCTCTACCTCTCGAATATAATCGGTTCTATTCTGTATCACAATCGCCCCACCTTTATCCGCGCCTTTTATCACAATTGTCTGGTCTTCACTAAGAGAGCGAAGGGCGCTACGTTCTTTAGCAGAGAGATTATAGAACGTCTCAAGGTTGGTAGTGTCCAGGTTGTTAATGTCTCGCAAGACAGCTTTTTCGAAAGTGATGCTTTCCGGGGTGTTTTTACTGTATGGAGGATGGAATGTAGAAGGAAGGCGAAGGCCTGTGATGTTATCAGAAGTAAACTCCTCATTGTCCTCAAAGAACTGCTGAAGTCTAATTTTTCGCATGAGGCCCTTGAATTCAGATAGAAAAGTATATGTATCATGTCTGTTTGTGGGTACAAAACCAAGTCCCTTTTCCAAGACCTTGGTCTGTTCCTCTGAAAGAATAAGACTAGAGATATTATGAACTAGAGACCTCGCAGGTAATGCTACCTGTATGGTTTCCTGTGGGTCTACCTGTAGGTCCGCCCGCTCCGCAGCGTGCTCTGCTCCTGTTCCAGAGGCCAGTCTGTCTCGTCTGGACAGGACTCCTGTTCTAAAAAAGAAACTTGCCTTTGAGGAAGTGGAGTGAACCATGATGGAAGTGTATAACTCTGATGCTGGGAGGTTGATGCATGTGGTGGAGGAGGAGGGTGCATTCGTGGTGGCATTTGCTGTGGTTGTGGTTGTGGGGGTGGTGGTGGTGGTTGGTACCAAGCGTTCCAAGGTCCCGAACGCCATGGTCCAGAACGTCCCCTATTGCGTCTACCACGACCTCTTCTGTTTGGAGGCCACTGATAAGAACCTTGACCACTATCGCTCTCGCTGCTAGTGTCGCTGTAAATCGAATGGGCTTGGTATCCAGATGGAGTCTGTCTGGAATTCCTTGTCTGTCTAAGTTTTTTGGCTTCTTGGTACTTTGTGGTGATATATGGGAAAGCTAACTCATGCCTAAAAAAGTATACATCTTTTTTTAATTTGTTGAGTTTGTCCGCAAGAAGGAAATCTTTAAATTTCGTAGTCTCGTTGTCTAATAACTCAAGCCTTTTCTTTAGCTCTGTAGGGCTTAAGGTCTCTTTTTCTGCCTCTAGTTTCTTTTTGAGGTCAGATTCAATTTCTTTGGCAACAATACATGCTGTATCAATAATTAAAACTAACCATTCTCTGCCACACTTGTTAGCGATCTCGCTCCAAGTGCGCAGGAACTCAGGTCTGTCTAAAAATAACCTGGGCTCGTTGGTCACTACCAGTCCACTTGGTAGTACCTTACAACGAAGATATTCGATCATCAGAGTCTCATGACTCTCGGTGCGAATGAATCTCTTATACAACTGTAGTAACTCGTCAGTGTCTGGAATTGGAGTGTGCTCCTCTAAAGTAAAAATACTTGTCCTCTGGAGGAGTTCCTTAATGTGTGATTCAAATTTTTCATTTGCACTCTCAACATCAGACATAATACGGAGGAGTTAACCTTCACGTAACACAAAAAAGAGTAACAAAATGAACAAAACCTCACCGCCCAACGGGCGGAAGTACCTCAACCACAAAAGAGGTAAAGACTGCTAGCAACAGGATTGTGCAGTCAAAGCATCTAAACCACAAAAAATCCTGTCAACCATAAGAAGTTTACAAGTTATCAATAGGCGTTATGCAATCAGCCAAATTACGGAAGTTCTCGTATGAAAAAAACTCTTTTATTCTGGCAAAGCACATGCCAACTCATCTAATAATAAAACACCTACAGTGGTAACTCAATAGTTGTCAAATGCAATATTCAACAATATTCATACAACTGTCTTAGCTTCAGACAGTGCAATGATAACAATTAGTGACCCCTACACACAATTAAAAACAATTAAAAACATTTAAAAGCATTTTACACTCCAACATGTTTCAGCCCTTGGGTAATTCCTTTAGGGCCTTCCTCGGGGAGAGATACTCTTTTAAGTGGGGGGTCACACTAGGGGAGAAGAAACCAAAAGGGTATTTTACAATACAGAAACCACAGATATACTTTTAAGCACAGAAACGTTTACTATTATGTTACTTTCAATGGCTTAAAATTGGAGCCACAGTAGTCTCCCATGCAGTAGAGATTCATAATACATAGAACTACACAGGAAGTGGAATGTGTTACTCAGTGAGAAGATCAAAAAATCAATAATTGAAAACGAGTCTGAGTAGAGCGTCTCAATATAAGGCGCTTCTTCAGATGAGATGCAAACGTTGCATAGACTTAGGGTACAAATACCGGCAAAAATGAAGCCAAAAAAGTGCATAAATCAACATACGCCTAAAGAGGTGGGCGGTAAAAAGTGGGCTCCGGTGTGTGATATGCAGTGTGTAAAACAGCCATGACTTTAAAGACTCACGGTGTAGAGCCCCGGTTCGCGGAATGCAACAGGGGACAGGGTGCGCCTGCACAAAAGATAGCTACCGCCTGAGGAAAAGGAGATAAAAAAAGCGGGGCCGGTCAAGGGCTGCATAAGCCATGATGACCACGGACGGACTACAGGGAAAGACTAAAAAGGGCGCTTACCTAATGAGAGGGTGGTCGAGGGATCCAGTCAGCTGCAAAAAGGTCAGCAGGGAGGGTCGTGATCCTAGCATCGACCAACGCCAGCTCCAGTCAGCCGCAAAACGTCAGCGGAGTGAAAAACACAGGGACAGAGGGTCCTAAATAAACCTGAATGCGCGCGCGCCAAAGTGGGGACGGGCGCTGAAGCCTACGTAATAACGTAAGCCACGTGAGGGGCGGTGCCTGGTGCACGTTAGTATAGTAAGAAGAAAAGAAGAACGCGCGCCTGCGCGCATTAAACGATTGGCGCTAAGGTACAGATAACGCACGTGGGGGGCAAAGGTCCGGTGCATGAAAGTTAAAGTAAGGAGAAACAAGTAGAGAGAGAGTACACTAAGTTAAGTCAATGGCTAGTGCAGGTGTATAAATATACACACACACACGCAGAATAAAAAATGAAAAATGAATTCATACAATGGACAGAGCCAATGTGGTAGATGAAGCAGAGAAACGGCAATAATAAAATAATAAAATGACGAGATTAAATCTCCAGGCCATCATTCAGTCCAGACACATGGCATTGAGTTCTGATGATCCATCTCTGTTCTCGCTCGTGGAGTCTTGACTCAAGGTCCGCCTCGCTTCGGCCTGTGATTTTCTCTATGATGGACCACCGTAAATCCTCAAAACAATGTCCAAACTGGATACAATGTTGTACCATGGGTTCTGATGTCACTTTGTTTTTTATACAACTACGGTGTTCCGTCAGCCTTTCGCGGATCTTTCTCTTTGTCTTGCCGATGTACATTTTGTTGCAGGGACATTTAACAACATAGACAACATTAGCACTGTTACAATTTGTAAAACCTTTCTGTACCCATGGGGATTGTAATCCAAGGTCAATATCTCTGGAACGTCTGGTGGTTCTACAAAAAGTGCATATACGGCCTCCACAAGGTGAGTGGCCACTTACAGGTGGCAGGTTGAGAAAACCACGTACTCCGCTAGGGGAGGGGACCTTGGTACTAAGGGAGCTACGGACAAGGATATTCTTTAGATTCCTGCTTCTTTTGAAAGCAAAAATCGGGCGTTGGAAACGGCTCTTGCCCAGATTGAGCACGTGCCAGTGTTTCCTTACTATGTTCTGTATCGCTGTTGAAGCATTAGAGAAAGTTGTGACAAAAACCATTCTATTGGGCCCTATCTTGGGTGGAGCCGGTTTTAGGGTGGTTTCGCGATTAAAAAATCGTGCTCTCTTTCGCGCTCTTTTTACCAGTTTCTTGGGAAAACCTCTATCTATCAACTTAGTAGACAGTACATCACATTCCTCATTAAACCGGGTCAGATCAGTGCAATTCCTCCGAATTCTCAGGAACTGCCCAAAGGGTAAGTTCTTTTTAACATGCTGGGGGTGAAAGCTCGAGAAATGCAGGCCTGCATTCCTGTCAGTGGGTTTTCTGTGTAACGTGGTTTTCAGTTTGCCATCTGTGTGATAAACACGAAGATCTAGAAATGACAAAGAGTCTTGGCTTCTCTCCATGGTAAATCTCAAGTGCGGATCGAGACTGTTAATCCAAGTGTGGAAATTGGTAATTTCAGCATCAGTACCACGCCATATGATGAGAATGTCGTCAATATACCTCTTCCATTCGCAAATGTTAAGTGAAAAAGGGTTACTGACGTCATAGATGAATTTCTTCTCAAAATCATCTACGTAAAGGTTAGCCAGGGTGGGGCCGAACGTAGTACCCATTGCGGTGCCGCCAATTTGTTCATAAAAACTGTTGTTGAAAGAAAAAAAGTTTTTAGTAAGGGCGAAATCAGTGGCCCAGTAGATGAACGAATCCGGGACTTCTGCCTGAGTGTTGCGTAAAGCAAGGGTACGCTTAACCACCTCAAGGGTGGCTTGTTGTGGTATGCTAGTATACAAGGATTCAATATCCATGGAAAGGAGCCACTGGGTCTCATTATCAAAGTCCAGATCTTCCACGAGATTGATAATTGCAGTGCTGTTCAAGGTGAATGATTTCATGAGTGACACAAATGGTTTCAAAAAGAAATCAGCATATTGTGAAAGGGGTTCGAGTACTGACCCAATCCCTGAGACAATTGGTCTACCTGGCGGAACGGTCTCATGCTTATGAATTTTTGGGAGGGTGTACAACACTGGGCATTTCGGGTTCTTGGGAGTAAGGAAGGCAAATTCCTGTTTGGAAATCCACCCATTATCTAACGCTCGCTGAGCTTCCCTACCGATGACGATGGCAAGTTCATTAGTTGGGTAATGCTTGATCTTTCTGTAGCTCCTAGGATCTGACAGCTGCCTTTCAATCTCTTTTATATAGTCTGCTTTGTCCTGTATCACAATTGCGCCACCTTTATCCGCGCTCTTAATAACAATGGTCTCATCTTCACTCAGTGAACGCAAAGCGATGCGCTCCTTTGTAGAAAGGTTGAAAAAAAGGTTCTATGCTGGTACTGTCTAAGCCTTCAATGTCTCGTAAAACAGCTTTTTCAAAAGTGATACTTTCTGGTGTATTCTTGCTGTATGGGGGATGGAAAGTGGATGGAAGGCGGAGACCAGTAATGTTATCAGAAGTAAACTAATCATTGTCTTAAAAAAATTGGTGTAACCGGATTTTGCGCATAAGGCCTTTGAATTCAGTGAGGAAAGTGTATGTATCATGTTTGTTAGTAGGGACAAAACCAAGTCCTTTCTCCAAGACACAGGTCTGTTCTTCTGTGAGTACGACACTAGAAATGTTGTGGACCAGAGATTTGGCTGGAGGAGTTACCGGTACGGTCTCCCGCTCCGCAACGTGCTCGGTTCCTGTGCCATTGGCCAATCTGTTTCGTCCGGGGGAGACTCCTCCTCTAAAAAAGAAACCTGTCTTTGTGAATGAGGGGTAAACCATGATGGCAAGGAGTAGCCCTGAAGGACAGAGGTAGGTACTTGTACTGGTGGTGGAGGTGGCTGAGGCACCTGTTGTGGGGGAGGGGGTTGAAACCAAGCATTCCAACGGCCCGAACGCCATGACCACGGGCATCCCCAGTTGCGCCTACCGCGGCCCCTCCTGTTAGGAGGCCACTGGTATGAGCCTCTACCGCTATCACTGTCACTGCTAGTGTCGCTATACACTGAATGAGCCTGAAAGCCAGAGGATGGTTGTCTGGGGTTCTTAGTCTGTCTTAGTCTTTTGGCCTCCTGGTACTTGGTGGAAATGTACGGGAAGGCTAACTCGTGTCTGAAAAAGTGAACGTCTTTCTTCAGTTTGGTCAGTTTATCTGCAAGAAGAAAATCCTTAAATTTCTTAGTTTCACTATCAAGAAGTTCTATTCTTTTTGTCAGCTCCGCGGGCCTTAAGGCCTCTTTTTCTGCTGCTAATTTCTGTTTAAGTTCTAACTCTATTTCCTTGACCACCACACAAGCAGTATCAATGATCAAGACCAACCATTCACGTCCACATTTGTTAGCGATCTCGCTCCAGGTGCGCAGAAATTCCGGTTTGTCAAGGAATAACCTGGGCTCATTGGTCACAACCAAACCGCTAGGGAGGACTTTGGAACGAAGGTACTCGATCATGAGAGTTTCATGACTTTCGGTTCTAATAAATCTTTTGTATAGTTGTAACAATTCATCTGTATCAGGGATCGTTGTAGTCTCCTCCAAAGTGAAGACACTAGTCCTCTGGAGGAGTTCCTTGATGTGTGCCTCAAATCTCTCTGTGGCACTCTCAGCATCAGACATAATCTATAGAAGAGGGGTTTAATCCAACTCTAAAAAAGGCAGGGGGAAAAAAGGAAAAGAAAGGGGAAAAGAAACCTCACCGCCCAACGGGCGGAAGGACCTCAAACACAAAAAGAGGTAATGACTGCTAGTAACAGGAATGCGCAGTCTCAAGCGAACAAACCACAAAATATCCTGTCATCAAGAAAATATTTGATTCTTTCTTGCTTGGCGTCTATAGTCAGCCAAAGTGAACCAGAAGACTTGAAATTCAAACATATTTATTCAGGCACATAATTTTGCCAACTCATCTAAATCTGAAAACAACCGTGAGTGGACTCTCAAGAACCTGTCTTAACATCAGACAGGCTACTAAACCAGTTGCATGACTGGCACAATTGAGCAGAAAGTGACCCCTAAACCAAGGAATAAAATAAAACCAATTAAAAACAATTAAAACATTTCTCAAACTCTGACATGTTTCAGCCACTCATTAATTCCTTTGTGGCTTTCATCGGAGAGAAATGGTCTTATGAGAACAAGGGTCACACAATTAGGGTGGCGCCTGAATCAATCAAAGGCCAGGGTGCAGAAGAAATGTATAATTTCTATCATAATCAGGCCCTGCAAGGGAACACAAGGTAGGAGGTAAAAAGTGAGGCCCAGAGACCGGGTGTGGGGGACAGGGGGCGGAAAAAGGAAAAGAGCGGTACCTGGGCGGGGTCATATAAACCTGGAAAAAATCAAAGGAAAGACCTGAATGTAAAATCGGAATTCACAGCGGGTCTCGACACAAGGAATCAAACAAGAGAAGGCGCGTACCTGAGAGAGGGGGAAGAAACAGCTCCTCACAGGACTCGTAGCCGCAACAGGTCGGCGAGAGTGGTTGGGGGAGGGGAGAGCGGCTGTGATTAAATAGTCAGTGCCAGCGTGAGGGGGCGTGAGCCGTCAGGGACGTAGACGGCATGAAGGGGCGTGGCCAAAAAAGGTAAACAAGGGAACGGGGCGGCGTGTGAACCAGGGGGAAGAAATTAGAGTAGAGGCATTTCATAAGGCAGAAGAAAACATCATAAGGCAGAAGAAAACATCATGGAGAGGCTCACAGATCCATAAACAGAAGGTCAATAAGTTGTCGAAATGCGACGCCTTCAAAAAGAGCGGGGGATGTTTTCAAAACACATGTGAACCATGAAAGAGAACAAAAGAGGTTACAAGTCCAAGCCTTCATTCAGTCCATTGACATGGCATCTGGTCCTGATTATCCAGCGCTGCTCGCGCTCATGTAGCCTGGATTCCAGATCACTTTCGTTTCGACCCGTGACTTTCTCAATGATAGTCCAACGTAGATCCTCAAACCCGTGTCCATGTTGGATGCAATGCTGCACCATGGGCTCTGATGTCACCTTGTTTTTAATGCAGCTGCGATGTTCAGACAGTCTTTCGCGGATCTTACGTTTCGTTTTACCGATATACATCTGGTTACATGGGCATTTAATGACATATACCACATTCATGCTGTTACAATTGGTAAACCCTTTCTGTACCCAGGGAGTCTGTAACCCCAGATCTATCTCTTTGGAGCGTATGGTGGTCCTGCAAAAAGTGCAGGCACGGGCACCACACGGGGAATGACCACTAATGGGGGGGAGTTGTAGGAGATCACGTGTGCTGCCCCTCTTGGGGCCTTTCTTGTTAAGGTTACTATGCACCAAGATGTTTTTGAGATTCCTACTCCGCTTAAAAGCGAAGACTGGGCGTTGGAAGTGGCTCTTGCCCATGTTTAAAACATGCCAATGCTTCCTTATAATTTTCTGGACTGCTGTGGATGCATTAGAAAAGGTGGTTACAAATACCAGTCTGTTTAGTTCTGGTTTGCGCGAAGAAGGACTCAGAGTAAGCTCCCGATTAAAGTACCTTGCTCTCCTTTGTGCTCTTTTGACAAGCTTTCTGGGGAAACCCCTATCAATAAGTTTAGCAGACAAGATTTCACATTCATCATGAAAATTGGCTAAATCAGTGCAATTTCTGCGGATTCTAAGGAACTGCCCAAAAGGTAAATTCTTTTTCACATGTTGGGGGTGAAAACTGGAGAAATGCAGGCCTGCGTTCCTATCAGTGGCTTTCCTGTGTAGCGTGGTTTTTAGCTTACCATCGGCATGATAAACACGAAGATCCAGAAAGGGCAATGAATCTTGGCTCCTTTCCATAGTAAACCGTAAATGGTGGTCAAGACTATTGACCCAGTGGTGGAACCTGGTTATTTCTTCATCGGTCCCCCTCCAAATGATCAAGATGTCATCTATATACCTCCTCCATTGACAAATATTGCTGGAGAAGGGGTTATTTATGTCGTATATAAATTTTTGCTCAAAATCCTTGACATAGAGGTTCGCAAGGGTGGGACCGAACGTGGTTCCCATCGCAGTGCCGCCAATCTGCTCGTAAAAGGAATCATTAAAGGAAAAGAAGTTCTTCGTCAGGGCAAAGTCGGTGGCCCAAAAAATGAATGAATCGGGAACCCCCGTGTGGGTGGTACGCAAAGCTAGTGTCTGTTTCACCACATCAAGGGTCGCTTGTTGGGGGATACTTGTATAGAGGGACTCGATGTCCATGGAAAGGAGCCATTGATTCGTATTGTCAAAACTGAGACCTTCTAACAAATTGATAATAGCAGTGCTGTTAAGTGTAAAAGACTTCATAAGTGACACAAATGGTTTCAAAAAGAAATCTGCATATTGTGAAAGGGGTTCGAGTACTGACCCAATCCCTGAGACAATTGGTCTACCTGGCGGAATGGTCTCATGCTTATGAATTTTAGGGAGGGTGTACAACACTGGGCATTTCGGGTTCTTAGGAGTAAGGAAGGCAAATTCCTGTTTGGAAATCCACCCATTATCTAACGCTCGCTGAGCTTCCCTACCGATGACGATGGCAAGTTCATTAGTTGGGTAATGCTTGATCTTTCTGTAGCTCCTAGGATCTGACAGCTGCCTTTCAATCTCTTTTATATAGTCTGCTTTGTCCTGTATCACAATTGCGCCACCTTTATCCGCGCTCTTAATAACAATGGTCTCATCTTCACTCAGTGAACGCAAAGCGATGCGCTCCTTTGTAGAAAGGTTGAAAAAAAGGTTCTATGCTGGTACTGTCTAAGCCTTCAATGTCTCGTAAAACAGCTTTTTCAAAAGTGATACTTTCTGGTGTATTCTTGCTGTATGGGGGATGGAAAGTGGATGGAAGGCGGAGACCAGTAATGTTATCAGAAGTAAACTAATCATTGTCTTAAAAAAATTGGTGTAACCGGATTTTGCGCATAAGGCCTTTGAATTCAGTGAGGAAAGTGTATGTATCATGTTTGTTAGTAGGGACAAAACCAAGTCCTTTCTCCAAGACACAGGTCTGTTCTTCTGTGAGTACGACACTAGAAATGTTGTGGACCAGAGATTTGGCTGGAGGAGTTACCGGTACGGTCTCCCGCTCCGCAACGTGCTCGGTTCCTGTGCCATTGGCCAATCTGTTTCGTCCGGGGGAGACTCCTCCTCTAAAAAAGAAACCTGTCTTTGTGAATGAGGGGTAAACCATGATGGCAAGGAGTAGCCCTGAAGGACAGAGGTAGGTACTTGTACTGGTGGTGGAGGTGGCTGAGGCACCTGTTGTGGGGGAGGGGGTTGAAACCAAGCATTCCAACGGCCCGAACGCCATGACCACGGGCATCCCCAGTTGCGCCTACCGCGGCCCCTCCTGTTAGGAGGCCACTGGTATGAGCCTCTACCGCTATCACTGTCACTGCTAGTGTCGCTATACACTGAATGAGCCTGAAAGCCAGAGGATGGTTGTCTGGGGTTCTTAGTCTGTCTTAGTCTTTTGGCCTCCTGGTACTTGGTGGAAATGTACGGGAAGGCTAACTCGTGTCTGAAAAAGTGAACGTCTTTCTTCAGTTTGGTCAGTTTATCTGCAAGAAGAAAATCCTTAAATTTCTTAGTTTCACTATCAAGAAGTTCTATTCTTTTTGTCAGCTCCGCGGGCCTTAAGGCCTCTTTTTCTGCTGCTAATTTCTGTTTAAGTTCTAACTCTATTTCCTTGACCACCACACAAGCAGTATCAATGATCAAGACCAACCATTCACGTCCACATTTGTTAGCGATCTCGCTCCAGGTGCGCAGAAATTCCGGTTTGTCAAGGAATAACCTGGGCTCATTGGTCACAACCAAACCGCTAGGGAGGACTTTGGAACGAAGGTACTCGATCATGAGAGTTTCATGACTTTCGGTTCTAATAAATCTTTTGTATAGTTGTAACAATTCATCTGTATCAGGGATCGTTGTAGTCTCCTCCAAAGTGAAGACACTAGTCCTCTGGAGGAGTTCCTTGATGTGTGCCTCAAATCTCTCTGTGGCACTCTCAGCATCAGACATAATCTATAGAAGAGGGGTTTAATCCAACTCTAAAAAAGGCAGGGGGAAAAAAGGAAAAGAAAGGGGAAAAGAAACCTCACCGCCCAACGGGCGGAAGGACCTCAAACACAAAAAGAGGTAATGACTGCTAGTAACAGGAATGCGCAGTCTCAAGCGAACAAACCACAAAATATCCTGTCATCAAGAAAATATTTGATTCTTTCTTGCTTGGCGTCTATAGTCAGCCAAAGTGAACCAGAAGACTTGAAATTCAAACATATTTATTCAGGCACATAATTTTGCCAACTCATCTAAATCTGAAAACAACCGTGAGTGGACTCTCAAGAACCTGTCTTAACATCAGACAGGCTACTAAACCAGTTGCATGACTGGCACAATTGAGCAGAAAGTGACCCCTAAACCAAGGAATAAAATAAAACCAATTAAAAACAATTAAAACATTTCTCAAACTCTGACATGTTTCAGCCACTCATTAATTCCTTTGTGGCTTTCATCGGAGAGAAATGGTCTTGTAAGAAACAAGGGTCACACACTTCTGAAACAAAGAAAACAATGATTTCAAAATCCCTCGTGGGGGAAAATCAGACACAGCTTAGTTGAAAACAGAAACATAAAGCTTCCCTAATAATGAAGTAACCAGTGTACAGAAAGTTCAGAAATTAAAACAATGTTTGCATAACCTTAAGCGTGCAGCACCAATTAGTACTCAAGTTAAAACTACTGGTGGTGCCAACCCTGGGTATACCTCTGTATACTCCTAAAACTATAACTGGTGTACAGTTAGCTCAGTAATGAATACAATGTATGGTCTAAAAATGCGCTGGGAGCATGCAGCACCAAATGGAAATAGTCAAGGAAACTACGGGCGGTGCCGGTAGTGAAAAAAGGCCCGGCCGAGAGTGGACGGCCTAAAGAAGTGAAGTACCGTGAACTAATGCATGTGAGTTGGCCATAAGAAAGAAATATTAAAATTGGGACTCAGAGGAGGGCGCCTGAGTGGATCAGAGGCCAGAGTGTGAAAGAAACATTTATCTTTCAAAGGTCCTGTAAGAATACAATGAAAAGAAGAAAAAAAGTAAAAATCCTCATTTCTCATAGTTGTGTGTAACCATCAAGCCAACAGGCTAAGTTTTCCAAAACAGCAAAAACATTTTCACAATAGGCTGGACTCAGGCCTCATCAGAGTGAAACATTGAGCCCGGCTCCGTGTCGGGATCATCACCCGAGGGAGATGTACTACAACCAAGATGGTCACTCTGGCCCAACCAGCCAACAGGAGCGCAGAATCTCTGACCACACCGCCAATCAGACCCGAGGCCGCAACTAATCTCAAGGCCACTGCAGACTTTAACCACAGGTGCAGCCGCCAGCAAAGGACCCCAGAAAAGCATCCTCCCTGTCTGCGACCATATTCTGGCCCCTCTAGCCCTCTCCCCATTGCCTTAGGTACTATACTCCACCTCCCCTTCTCTCCTCCTCTCTGCTCCTCTCCCCTCCTCTCCACTCCTGCCTCC